>OMLP01008708.1:2066-24136 GCA_900302685.1 Spondyliosoma cantharus | reverse complement strand
TTTTCTTTTCCAACAAGGATCTTAGACGGTCCCTTCAGTTCTTGGCTGTAGCTACTCAATAACTTCATTCTTTAGAGAGTTGAGAATCGAACATGTCCACATTTTAATTAGAGTTTCACCACAGCAGAGAAGTATTACAGAGAACAAGACTGTACGTGAATTGGTCACATCTGGATATCTGACCGGCTTGATGAGGTCAGTGTTGGCGCCAGTGCTGATCGTATTACAAATTCATTAATATCATGACGGTGATAAACATTTATTTCTCATTGGCTGGCAGGTTGAAACTGTATAACAACAATTGAACCACCTGTTTAAGTTGTTTATATTAAACTGCAGGTAACCACAGCAACGGTTCTGATGCTTCTGATGCGCCCGGCTCTGTTAGCAGATGGTGAAACTAGTCTTACTGTGGGTTAAACTGACAATAAACCCAGTGGACAGAAACAGTAAATGTTCAAACACCAAAAGTTTGCCACTGAAATAACACCGTCGGTTCAGTGGTGTGTGAACACGAAGAGCAGAATCTAAAATAAACACGGTAGGCGACCTGAAGAATCGATACTGATTCTTGTCCCCGCCGAGCAACAGATCTGCAGAGACAGATTAAGTGTGTGTGTGTGTGTGTGTGTGTGTGTGTGTGTGTTGTCTATTCTGAGCTGAACCACTCTGCCTCTGTATGTGAGGAGGAAGCAGCTGTCAGCTCCTCCATCAAGATACAACAAAAGCAAATGTCATTGATCCTCGAGGGTGAATCAGGACGCAGCAGGACGACGACGAGATGACGAGAGACAATGTGTTAAGTACAGTATGAAGTAACAACAGCACCCTGCAGTCGGTGTGTACATCAAGACAATCAGATAGATGTATCAGATGTATTTCTTTAATTTGATTGATTCAAAGTTTTGTGTTGCCTAGAAAAAGAGGCGTGAGAGGAACTTGGCCACATGTGCGATACGATCAGTTATCGTAATGAAGTCATCCAGTCTAAGTCAGCAAAATAATTTCTGTTTGATGATGTCCCTTTTAAAGTCTTTGGTGTAGAAGAAATAGGAAGCAGCTGCTTAAGAAATGTCAAGCGGCTCATCAAGTCCTATAATTTTGTAATAAAAGCAGTTATTTTTGGAGCGATAAAGACTGGGACAGATAAGACGCGAGAAAAAAAAAAGATACAAGCTCAGAGTTAAAAGTGGTGCAGACGAGAAGATTATAGCTGTTTTTCAGACTTCCTCGATAATCTGACGTTTTTCTTTGTAGTGCAGTGACGGACTGACAGACCGCTCACTGGTTCAGTCTGCTCCACAGCTCACAGCGCTGGGAAGGAGGCGAATGTAGGAAGATGACAGAGTTTTAGTTCACGGTTTTGTCAAGGTGGGAACCAAATGACAAAATGAAAATGTTAAGAGATGAGTGGTGTGATTTGTCTGGAGGGGGATATGAAATTTGTTAGATATGCAGTTATGTCGTGGTGACAAAAGTGTAAAGACAGGTGGATTGAACCAGGGATGCAGATTACACCTGTTTTAATGCACATTTGCACATTAAAGGAACAAAGAAACAGAAAGAAGCTAACTATTTTGGGCGAGCTGTTTATGTTTGTTTAGAACTTCAGAATTACAGTTAAATGGACTGGAACAGGAGAGAGAGAGAGAGAGAGAGAGAAAAGACCAGAGAAAAAAGGAAGTTGAAAAAAGAGACACAGATGAATGCAAGCTGAGATCGAGCCAAAATAGTACAGAATGAAAACATCCAACAGAAACTGTTTCATACTATTTCAAGCGTGCAGGGTTCTGACAGTGTGTTTGCACTGGTTTATTTTAGGCTAAAACGACAGCAGCTATTATTAGTGTGACTCTGGTGATGACTCAAACTGGATAAAATGACTCTGCGTCCCAGACAAATCCATCACTTCAGTCCCCCAAAAACAGCTCCAGGGCCCTGACCTGCAGAGTCGCTGTTCCCTGCGTGATTTAATGGTGTGTGTGAAGGTCATTTTCTGTTTCACATCACACTGGATACCGCCCTTCTGATACTGTTTAACATTTTAATCAATACAATTAATCAGCGGCAGAAGAACTACTCAGATCTTTTACTTAAGCTGCATCCACTCGCGGATTTTGCGGGCGTGTTAACAGGAAGTCTGTGAGTGTTGAGGGCTGTCCAAATGCACAATTTGTCCAGACCACAAGGGCCCTCGAGGAAGCTTTCAGAGTCCGCTTGGGTTGCAGACTTCACCACACTCCACTGATTTAATTACCCACCATTCATTGCAATTCAAATGTGATGTTGTAGAACTTATTACGAATGTGTAAAACAATTACTTTATTAAAACATTACTTGAATCACGGCAGGAGGGATCTGTCCGCTGTGGCTCTTCTTGAGGTTTCATCCGGCGTTAATTTCTTTTTTTTTCTCAATATGACTCGTTTTTCCTCACTTGAATCGACAAAGGATGTCATTCACTGTACAGATTTTAAAACCCACTGATTTTGGGTTATATAAATAAAATTGATATGGTGTTGGCCAGAAATAATATTCAGCCACATCATGATACAGAAATATGTCGACGTACAGGCTGTGGAGGTGATCAAAATGCATTTTGTGACTGTAGTCTTTAGGCCTGTCTGTCAGCGGTTTATAAAGCCTTGCAGTGTTAAGGTGGCAAAAGTAAAAGTACTCGGACTGAATTGGATTATAACTATGGAGGACTGATGTGTAAGTGTCAGTTTAATGTTGAGGCTGGTAAAGGTTGTTCATCTTGCTGAACAAAATGTGTGAGTATCACAAACACAACCCTATTTTGGGTGATAATCCAAAATCCAATTCAGAATTCCCATATATTTTTTTTGTCGAGGGAACCAGGGCGGTTCTGGGTTAGCCTACAAAAATGAGTCATTGCTACACTACTCTGTTACATCCCATCATTGCTATTAATCCAGAACTGTTTCACTCATGAGACCTCTGATGATTCAAATCGTCAGTACAAGAACCACCAACATCGCACGTCATGTTGTCGTTTAAACAGCTGACAGGCTTCAAATTTTTGTCGGCTGTTGCAGTGTAAAGACAGTGAGATGAAAAATACCTCTCCACTGTTCTAATCCTGTGACTGTGTGTCAGTTGTTACAGAGGATATCATGGTAAGAAGGTGTGTGTTTGGATTCCATCAAGTAAAACTGTGAAAATAAAGGCTTTCACAGTTAGACGAGCTCTCTATCTCTACAGCTCCTTCATTTCTAAAATATTTCACTTAAACCCTACGTAAATCCTTCTGACATACTTAGTTTCATGCAGAAATGAATCCCGTCACTGAAGATAAAGACTCTAACTTTAGAGTCTTTATCTTTAACTCTAAGTTTAGTTCGGGCGGCTGCTCTGAAGCTATGCTGGATGGAGACCATGAATAATATACAGGAAAATACCTGTATAGATAGAAAAACTCTCTAGATATTCTGTACTAAATTAAATACAGACTTTCATTTTGACTGAAGCAGCATGTATGTGATAGCCCCCTCAGTTTATTTAATATGATGAAGAATAACATTTCAGTGATTTAAACAATGTTCCTAATTCCTAACAGTGCTTGTTACCTGACACGACACTATCACAAACATATGAAAGGTGGAGTCATTCTTATTTTGTGTGTCTGGAGAAGGTAAAAGGCTCAGTGTCTGTACGGAGCGTCCTCCATGATCAGTCACCACAAATCCTTGAGTCCACGTGATTGTAAAATAAAAAAAAACCTGCTGTTTTCACTCCTTCATTCATTTATTCATGTATTCATGCACCAATGAATTCTTTTATTTGTTGTACCATAGCAACGTAAATATTTTCCTAAAATCTGAAGCTCTTATCTGCCCAAGCATGTTAAGTTACTGTGGAAAAGGGCATCCGCCAAACTTAATGTGATTGTGGTGTGGAAGAGCTTTGCTGTTTGTTTTGCCCCTTGGCCTTTAGTTTAATGCCACAGCGCTAAAAATATTTACAGAATAATGTCACAGTCAGAAAATATTCCCAAGTGTAGAAAAAAGTTGTGTGTACACTTTTGAGTTTTTAATTTTTTTTTTGTCCTTTTTCTTGTGAATATCATCAGGGGGTGACAGACGGACTTCTGCTGTAGAGATTACTGGTTAAATCTCCTCAGAACGTGACTGTGCAGCTTACTCAAACCCTTCAGGATATTAGTGAACATGCAGCCAGTGCGTGACTTATCTAAACACAGATCATCATCGTCGTCGTTGTCGTCCTCAGCAGTGAGGGGAACTGCACACGAGATTTTTCCGTTCCCACAGTAGGGGAAACTTTCCACAACATCCCAGAGAGAGGGATCAGGCTGGTTCTCATGGAAATAGGCCACTGGTCAGACGGTTTCGAGATCCAGAGCTTCGATACTGGGACAGATTTAGAAAGACTGGGAGAGAGCCGGCGTCAGCTCTGGCACTTCTACCCAGATATTGTTGATGTTTACGACCACAGTGTCTTTCTCAGAAGCCTCCAAGCTCAGAAAATAATTTAAAGATAAGTAACAGGGATGTTTATTGTGACCGTGTAGCATTCGCTATAATTAAACTTCCCTGTTCAGTGTCAGTCACACTCCCGCTGAAGATCTTTTATGATCATAATGGTGTGTGGGGGTTTGTTTGTGGTCCATCCAAACATGTTGTTAAGTCATAATTGTTATCTGTAGCTGCCAATTATGATGATTTAGCTGCTAAGTTAGTCATTAGTGCAGCAATAAACAGCCCTGCTCATTACTCTGCCATGCTACCTCCTGACCAGAGCTGTGTGTCAAACCTAAATACCTTTTTGGCAACAAGATAACAAGCATCGGATAAAACGTTTCACTCTATTACATATAACTGATATTTGGAACCAATGCTCATTTGCAGTAAAAAATGATCTTAGTTTCAAAATAAGTAGAATTCACTCAAGTTCTGTTGTTTTTCTTCAATCTTGAGGTACATTGCTTGAATATTTCCCTTTTCTGCTACTTAATATATAGCAGAAAATACTTCCTCTCTACTACATTTAGTTACTAGTTACTTTGCAGATTCAGATTATTTAATTGCTTATAGGCTATTAATTATTCAGGAGATTTAAAAGGCCTTCCAACAGAGAGCACGGAGAAGTCTCCTCAGAGTTGTTGTAAGGAATAAGTTGTTTACGTCTCAGACTAATTTTACATGTCCAAGCTCCTGTTGGCTGCTGTGTCTATCAAATCTTGCCATTGTTATTTGTGTTTTCTTAGCTTAGCTTCCACAGTATAGCTGGCTGGCTAAATCTCTTTCAGGCTTCTTGGGTTGAACCCAGCTAAGTTTTGTGGTGAAGAGATAAGTGGAGCCTCTTAAACCCGGCATGGTGATGTATGTTGGTTGTGACGGGAGACAGGTTTCTCAGCTAGTGAGACAGTTGGAGGTAAGGGCGGTCATTATTCACCAGGAGGACATCATGTTGTGATTCAGTACAAGTATTTGTATCAGAATGTGTATGTGGGCTGGTTTCACTTGATAAAATACATTTTGAGAAAGATTTCATCATTTCTTTGTGTTGATTTTTGTAAAAGTATGAACTGCAGATTGTAATTTGCATGTCTCACACTTCACCGCAGGAAGCGGTGTGTCGGCCGTAATGAGGATCAAACACATGACACGAAATGTGTCACTGTGTCGAGCCTTGTGGCTATATTTGTCTTTATCTTCAACACCAGCCACGATCATCTCCACCGTCATCATCATCCGTCAGGGGTGTGGGCCAGTGGCTTTTCTTTCCATTCCCACACAATAGTAACATACCACAACATTCCGGTACGCTGCGGAATGACTTTTTCCCGTGGAAATTGAATGCTGATAAGATTCCGTCATGTGACCGGGGGTTACTGTGGAGTCGTCAGAAATAGAATCTGTGGTTTAATAATACTGGAGTGAAGTGACAGCGGAGACTGTTGTGGTCTGAGTATTCTTCAAAGTGTGTCATGCTCGGTTATTTAAGCAGATGAACACATTTAGGCTGAAATGTCCTTCAGACAGACTCGTCTCACATGTGCAATAATTTATGGATTTTGGGTGTAATGTTAAAGGACTCAACGTGACTGTAGGAGGAGACTCATCTCACAGCCCAGATGTTACTGCAGTGTGTGTGTGTGCGTGTGACTCAGATACTGAGCAGCAGTGATTTAAACTCCATGTGTTACAGAATCAGCAGGTCAACCACAGAAAAACAGTGACAGATGCTGTGTGTGTGTCTGTGTGTGTGTGTGTGTCTGTGTGTCTGTGTGTATTTGATTTATGTGTGTGTATTTGTGATAAATGTTCTATTTAAACTATCTGTCATGTTGTCCTTTCCATAAACCTGATCAATACATTTATTGTAGTACCAGTGCTGTGATTGATACTGTAGAATATCACAGTATATCAATGTAGGCATTTCTGTGCAATGTGATGTTATAAACACAAGATATTTATGTTAACTGTTTGAATGAATATGGCTGAAGATGTGAGAGTATGAGAAGAGTCTGATGGTGGTGTTAATGTGTTCTGTGTGTCTGTGTGCCATGAGTGTGTGTGTGTGTGTGTGTGTGTGCGAGAGAGAGACTATGCTGTAATGTCAGTAATGTTATGTAACTGCCATGATGTCAGTGAGCTAAGCGCCTTGGCCTGCTTTCATGCCGAGGCCTGTTTTAATCTGCAAGGTTGACACAGCAAAACAACCTGGATCATAACCTTCATTTGGCACACACACACACACACTCACACACACACACACAGCCTCAGCAGAGTATTTTGTGTTTTACACTAACCCTTTTCACACAGAGACATTGCATTATCGCCGCAGCGGCGAGTTTATATTGTAATTAGGGAGTGACATTTACGTGATCACAGGCAATATTATTGTTTAAAGTGATATTATGTGTATGTCTAATATCCTTATTATTTGGAAACTAGACTGTTATTAACATGATTTACAGATAAGAAGAATTAAGAATTGATCTCTATTACAATTATCATTATTACAATTGCCAAAAAGTGATTATAGCTCCTACTTTGTGACTGAAAAGTGGTTTCTGCATCAAATTGACTTCATTTCACTCTTGGTGGTTATATTTGACAGATTATAGCCCACTCACTTCTTTTTACCTGTTGAAATACCTTTAAAGGGCCAATACAGCTCATAAAAGGCTGTATTTTGGGCATAAACGTAACGAAGACTTGGTAGGACAGGCAGGAGGACAGGTGGGAGGACAGGTGGGAGGACAGGTGGGAGGACAGGCGGGAGGACAGGTGGGAGGACAGGTGGGAGGACAGGCGGGAGGACAGGCGCTTCTTTACGTATAACTGCTGTATTATTTTCCTCATAGGTTGCCAAAGACAGTTACAGATGCTAAGTAACTGTTGTTTGGTCATGTAATGTTGCTTTGTGGGACATTTCTCTTTATTTTGTTGCGTGAATTATCTGTTTACTGTGAACACCATCAGGCCGACATGCCCCTCCAGCTCCGCGCTGCCAGTTTATCCATTCACGCTGGTTCAGTTCGCCAATGCTGCGTCTCTGATGCTACCTCCAGAGGCGTATCAGCGCCGCCTCTGAGACTTTTACACAGAGGAGGAGGCGGAGAATTGGTGCAGGGGCTACTGTTCTCCACTGTGTTTCATTTGATTTCAAGCTGAATTTTGTGTGTCTGCATTAGTGTGTGTGTGTTTTACTCAAATAGAGAATATCTCTTTCTCTCTCTCTCTCTGTAGGTCTCGAAACCTCTCTGGTGGTTCTCCCAGACCTCGACACACCAAGAAGATCCACTTCATCAAAAACATGAAACAATACGACACAAGAGGCAGCAGGTGGGACACACACACACACACACACACACACGGTTACACTTTAAATCACGTCCACGCCTCCACAAAATCCTCCAGATTTGTTGTGAATGTAGCTGAAGTGGACACTTGATCTCGTCTGCTGTCTCCTGTTTGTCTGCTCTGTGTGTGTCTGTAACTCAGTTCCACCCTCGGTCAAACAGACGCACAGACCTTTCAATCTTTACGACAGGCTGTGAGCAAAAAAAGAGGCAGCGACCTCACACTGTTATCGACCGGAGGCTACACACCTAGTGCCAAAAGGTTGACACCCAGCAAAACCCAGGACACAACAAAGAAAATAAGAAAATTCAGGCAGAGGGCACTTACACACACTTGTAGTAGATCATAAGTGGAGGCTGAGAGGGATTGCTTTTATATGAATCGTGCATTTTTTAGGAATATCCTGTAAAGTATACATTTTCAAGCGTGCTCTATGTTCCACCTGACTGCAAGACAGATTTCCCCTCAGTGACAATAACATTGAAGGTAAACGTTAAAAGTAGCAACCATCACATTGGTCCTATGCTTCAGCCAAGTCCTTGTCCAGGTGTAGACAGCATACATAGCAGCATGTTGATCCCTGCTGTTCACAGCGTCTAGAGTTACAGAGCAACACCTAAGCACAGGAAGGTCGGGGCAGTGGACTTTTTAGTAAGCTGTCTATGAAGGAAAAAAATAAATAAAGGGTTCTGGAATCTTTTTTATTAGCGGTCAGGCGTCTTATACTGGAAGCTACATTTCTTGTCCAGCTACAGTGGAGTTACTCGAACCCTCCCTGTGGAGGTAGCAGTCTACAATGTGTAAAATATGTCCTGAAATAGTACATCATCTATTTATAGACATTTAAGTTCATGCTTGCAAGATTTTGTGAAATGTCTCACAGGTCATAAGTCTGATTTTTCCGCTATTGCTCAGTCTTATACAAGCAGCAGCGTGCAGCCTTTACTCTGATGCAGGAGGACTGAACTGGTGGTTTGTCTTGTGCAGCCTGAACAGTGTCATTGTCCTCAGTTCTTCCTCTATTGTGTTCTATTCTTGTCCTTCCTTGCAGGCTGTATAAATCAGACCTCTGGGTCAAAGGAGCACAGGACAACTCATCAGATAATAATAGACTGAGAAGCTGATTGTTTTAGAATAGATCCAGCTAAGAGCAACAGAGCTTCATGTCATCGCAGAGAAAAAAAAAACAGCAGCTTACAGAGAAAAGTGAGTGCCTCAAAAAAATAATCTTCTTTTACGGCTTGGGAGATTTTAAATGGGTCACCAACATAAAGTGCGGATCTGCCTGTCAATAAAAGTGCTTACAGCAAGCCCCTGTTCCAGCAGAGCTTCAGCGTCATAGTTAAAGTAGTACAGTAGGAAAATGTATTGATTAATGTCTGTAAATATAGTTAATGTAGCAAAGCTGTTCCTGATGCAGATTAGAGCCTGATTAATGTATCAGTTGGCCAATATTCTCAGGTGATGACAGAAGATTGTGGTATATGTTGTCCGATACACACCAATGTAAGAACTTTATTTTCTTGGAAGAAATGAAGTATGTGCCAGTTGATGCTTTTTTGTGACAAGTCTAACTTTCCCTAAAAACAATAATTCCAAATTTAGACATTTTGCCATAAGCGTGCAAATAAAAGGATGTGAGACCGGAATAAAAACAGCCTACGGTTAAAGAAAACACAGCTCCGGAGCATACATCCTGTGAGACTCTGAACTTTGACCAGATAAATAAAAAACAATAATGTAAAGTCACTGGTCACGTTGCTCTCTTGGGCATTGCTGAACTTTTTTTTAAAGAGTTGTTAGAATTTCCCACAAACTTTTTTCAGAGTTTTGTTTTCATGGGTTGCTCGTTGTGTTGCTCAGAATGCTACAAGCTCTGGGTCAGGGGTTCACTTCCCAGTGGGACGAGTCTGGTGTTTTTCTTTAAGGTGATCATGGATAAATGTTCCCCCAGAGTCATGAAATGTGTGGTGATGACTGAATGTGCGACTCCCCAGCAGTCACGTTTCCAGCAGCACTGTTGTGTTGCTGTTTCCACCGCACTCCCTGGTGACTTCCTGCTCTTCACTTTCCCATGCACCATAGGGATCAAGCTGTGTGTGTGTGTGTGTGTGTGTGTGTGTGTGTGTGCGCGTTAACACAAACAACAGCATTATAATCAAAGATGGTTTTAAAGCCGGTCACAGAGATGCATCCAAATTAAAGTTGTAATGATTTTTTCACTTTGAAATCCTAAACTCACACTCATTTCCAATATTCCAGCAGACAACTACACATTAAGCATCAAAGTACTTAATTTAGTTTCCTTGTTTTGTCTCCCTGAATAATAAATGACTTCATAAAACAGTTCTGCCTCCTGGACTGATGAACTACAGCCACAAGATGAGATTGTTTGTGTGTTTAATTAGGATTAAAGTACATCGAATCATCTCCCGAGGTGGATCCTCATTAAAGATACTGTGTGTTTGACCAGGATCAAGTCATGTCTGTGAAAATAACAGCAGTGTTTACATGAACTGGGGTCCTCTTCACAAGTTCATCCCAGTGAGACTTTTAGAAACAAACTACAGTGTAGAGGACTCCATCTCAGGTTCTAGTGTGAACTGAGATAGCATCAGGTCTCATCACTTTATAAATTAACTTAATAAGAAAAGATTATTTAATCTTATTAACTTAAATTGCATCTGTGGCCCCTCTGGCTCGGTGAGCAGTATCATCTTCCTGCTATGACCCGAACAGTCGTCCTGCCATCTATTCATCAACCCCCTCTGGTACGAGAAACCTTTTTTGAATTATGACCTGTCTTACTGATGAAACGATACAGAATCAAAGCAGTCTTTTCTGTGAGTGTGATGGTGCAGTCAGTACGCAGGGCTCCAGGTGGAAGGCTTCTCAATAACAGGTGTTTCTTTGAGCTTGGCTCACGACCTTTAGAAGACAGAACAATGTAGTCAAGAATAGTCCCTGAAACTTCCCCTGCTCTGCCTCCACCCACACACTCGCCACCTCCTCGGCAGAAAAGTTGGGTAGGTTTCCAGTTTTGCCAGTTCAGTCGGATGTACGAGCTTCAGTCTGTTGCCTGTTGCAGCCTGCAGCTAGTCAGCAGGAGCTCGGGGATAGCCGAGGAGCTCGGCTCCACGTGTTGTTTGTGCATTGTTTACATCTGGTTATGGTGTACTGCAGTCGAGAGCTGTGCACACAGTGACACAGTACAACTCAGGCTGAAGTCCAAAAGAGAAAACTCTCATCAGTACTGGGTGGTTATGCTGCAGCTCATTAGCAATAAAAGCTTGTTTTTGTAGCCTGCAGTACAAAAGCCTGGTCTTAATCAGCTGCTCCTGTTTGCCCTGTTAAAGCCACCACATCACGCTGTTAATACAAACTAATCTCATGCATCCATGTCAAATGAAAAGCCCTTTAGTCTTTCAGTGGACAGAGACAACTTAACATGGCTTTTATTGTGAAACATTTGAAGGAACTCATTGACTTGCAATATTCACACGTGGGTTACCTGAAATGTGGTTTCTGTAATCTTTCCTCCAGTTTTCACTCAGCTGAAGTCTTATTTATTATTTTGATGTTCAGCTTTAAGCATGAGAAACAGTCAAGTCGAATTGTTGATGTGAGAATTAAAGACACGATGTGTCACAGTTGACATGATGGATTGTGGAGCTGCTGTCACTCATGTTCTCTCATCAGTCCGGACCAGAATAAAGCCTCATATCCAAGCAGTCTGAATCTTTAAATCTGCCCAGCCCTACTCAGCAGGTTTTAAGATGACAGTTTTCTCCATTAAAGCCTGCATTTTATTTGCCCCGTATTGTTTAATCCAGGTTACGTAACTACTAGATTTGCTGCTCTCTCTGCCAGTATTCTGATTAACTGCAGAGCTGGTCGGTGTCTTCTTCTGATTTGGCTAAATGCTTCCATCGCTGTTCCCTCCGACGGTCTCATGATTGACTTCGTGTTGTTTTTGTGGTCAGCCTCAGATCTCTGTGGAGCTCAGTGTGTGCACACAGAAAAAAAGCAAATGCTTCATCAAAACATGATGAACTCAGAGATAAGTGTGTTTATGTTTTCACACACTGTGAATCATCTTCCAGTCTCTTTGGTCCCCGAGCCAAACGTAATGACTGTAAACATTTTCCTCTAAGACACAAACCAGCCTCTGCTCCACAGGGGTTTATACTCCAGAGGAAACCCAACGAGAAGACGCACACAGACAAACACACAAACACGCACAACATACTCCTTTCCACTGAAATCCCATTATAACGTGTTGTTGTTGGGCAGCGTCTCTGGTGAAGGTGCCAGTGAGCGTCTGCATGTGTTGCCAAAACATTCAAGTCCCCGTAGAGAAGAATATTATCCTGTGAATGTGAATTATTTCTGCGATCGCTTTATATTTTGCTTTAATCGTGTTTTATTTCCACTTATAGAAAACATGCTTACTTAATGACACTGTAAGGAACCTGAGGGGGGGAATGGATTTATTTTTGCACTAGAAGCTGACTTGCTTTTAGCAGTAATGTAAAAATAACCTGCCTGTTAGTCATCAAACACACATGTGTAATGGAGATTTTTACAGCTGGAGTCTGGTACCAGACACAACCGTTTAGACTGAGGTTGGAAAGAGAGAAAAAAAAAAAGGAAAAACAGGAACACGCTGAACAGAATTAAATCAGTTAGTCCATTTTTTATGTTTGTTGTCCCTGGAGGGAGGCAATAAAAGTATAAATGTTACACACACAATAAAAATACAATCAATACACAAATTAAAAGAGGATAAAATAGATGAAATACATCTCTGTGTCGGGAACTTCTAGGATGTTTGGTGCACTTGGACTAAGAGGTCTTATTATGTACAGAAGTCTGTATCTCTGACCGGAGGAGCATGCTTTGGATTATCATTTTAAAACCACGATGAAAATATTAACATCTCATCACATTTACCCCGGTAACGATTAATAAACATCGTCATAACAAAATACAGCTGCACTCTAAATTCTCTTATTCATTATGTTATAAAGAAACCATTAAATATCAGTATTCAACATGTACAGCAGTTAAGACATTTGAAAGTATTTGCTAAAACATAAGATTTGAAATATAAATGTGCTTTATTCATTGAATACTCTTTATTACTAACAGATGGTGAGTTCTTGAGAAGCTGTAGCGTTTAATTTGAATAATGTGGTTAAAAAATCAGATTGCAGTTATTTTGACTGATATTACAGTGACGCTGTGTGATCGCGATAAGTGAGAATCAAAATGTTTTCACGAAACACAAAAACTGACTTTATCATGATGCTGATGATGTGATATTTGTTGGTGTCTGTGCCAAACAAACGTGTTTTTTCTATCATGAGAACAAGATTTGTGGATTTGATTACGTGACTCACAGCTGCTGTTGACTGAACTTGTGTAAAGGAGTGTAGAGTCAAGTCTAGTGTTGTATTTAATGTGTAGGCAGCAGCCTGTATGAACTAATGAATTAATGAACATACTGATAGGACTAAAAGTAGGTCAGCTTTAGTAAATGTTTGATCAACCCTACCTTGGAGTTATTTTTCTGTTTTTTTTCCGTTAAAATGTCTGATCAGGGAGGTTGTTGCTCAACAATGATTACTAAGTTGATTCCTGTTTTTTGCACATATATGTGGTAATAATATAGATGTTACATGTGTCTGTGTGTGTTTTTTGTTTGTGTTGCAGGATCGTGCTGATCTGTGCTAAGAGATCTCTGTGTGCTGCCTTCTCTGTCCTGCCCTACGGAGAAAGCATCTACCTCAGGTAACCGACACACAACCACCTTTAGCATCTTGTCAGGCAGGACAAAGAGTCAGAGGAGACTTGAGGGGAAGAGGTAGAGTCTGCCACAGAAAAGAGAAAGGTGTAACAAGCAACAATCAGTGAGGAAGAGAGGTTTGCGTTGATTTTCCCATGTGCCATCACACACAAACCTCCCCGCAGAAACACACTTAAGTCATTACAGACACATCGACAGATAAACAGGGAGCAGAACGAGCACTTATCATGTTCTCCTGTTGTCTTAAAACTCACACAAATACTCAGATTCTGCAGAAACACAGGTACAAATACAGATTTACAGTTACGTAAACATCTTCTAATCCCTTCCTTCGTATTTCGCTCACACACACAGTTTCAAACGGTAATCTACAACAGCCCTTGTGGATTCTTATCGTCATGTGACAGTCGCACCACACATGCACACAGATTGTTTGAAGAATCAGTACGCAAGTAAAAACTAATCTTTTGCGTACAAACAGATTATAGACGCACACCAAACTTGCTCCTTCTGTGTCCGTTCACACACTTTCACACGTATACATACAGGTCGTCTTCATACATGTTCTCCCTCAGAGGAAGTGACCTCACACGTCACACTTCTCTCTCTCGCAGCTGATACGAGACGGTGTTGAGCAGAAATTGTGGCTGTGGCGGGAAGTGACTTTTGACCGTTCACTCACAGGAATGTCACTGATGTCCCACCCTGTCACCTTTTTAAATGCTACAGGCAGGAGGAGGGACAACTATTGAATATGACTAGAAATCTAAAGCACCAGTAGCGGCTTCTAGAGGCTGCAGATGTCATTACACCCCACGACTAGAACAGTTGAGATCGCTTTAAAACAACTTATTAATAATACAGATATTTTGTATCTGTGTATATGTTATCTGATATTCACCAATATAAATGTAATACAAAAAGATTATAATGCATTAAAAGATGGTTGGGGTATTTTATGATAACTGAATCCACCGTGAAGTTTACAGTTTTAGTGAACTGATTGTTAAACTGTAAAGTGTTGTGTCATTAGTTTATTCGAGCTGTTCTTGATTTAAAATCCTCTCGTTCTCTCTCAGTGACCCCACATTAAACCACCCGAGGAGGAGACACTCGTCTGGTAACATCTCCACCACCCTGGAGATGCTGCCGGGGCTGGAGGGCTTTCAGCTGGAGGCCTACGGCAGGGTAGATAAAGACACCGTCAGACATCCACAGGTACATGTTGTCGTGATCAGAAGGAGATTCATCTCTGCCTTCTCTCTCTCTCTCTCTGTCTCAGTCAGTGTCGTACGCCCAGTTCCTGTATCCCACCAACGCTCTGGTGAGGCACAAGCAGTCGTCCACCAGCGACCTGATGCTGCAGATTCCCGTGTCCAGGAGCACACACAGCATGCCGGGCAGGAGCTGCCCACCCAGCAGACTGAACAGCACTGTGGGACTGGACCTAGGTAACACACACACACACACACACGCACACACACACCCCTGACCCATGCACACACATACTTACTCAACAGCAATGGTGCCATATCCCTAAATTTAGGATTATATCACGGTCATGCCATCTTGTGATGTCAGTAATTCACCACACAACTGTCAAGTCACATTTAGGGTGAAAGACTGTGTCCCTGCATTTAGACCGAGTGATTCATACAGGAAGTGGAGGCAGAGGGGTGTGATTGTGACTGCTGAGAGAGAAATGAATGAAAAATAAAGGAGGAAAAGGGTAAAAGAAGGTGGAAGAAGAGAAACAAGAAAAGGGTGGAGGAAAATGGAGAAAGAATGAAAATAAAGGAGTCTGAAGGAAAAGAAGAGGAAGGAGGGAAGAGAAGAAGAAGAAGAAGGTAGTAGTAGAAAAGGAGAAGGTAGCAGAAGAAGAAGAAGAAGGTAGTAGTAGAAAAGGAGAAGGTAGCAGAAGAAGAAGAAGAAGGTAGTAGTAGAAAAGGAGAAGGTAGCAGCAGAAGAAGAAGAAGGTAGTAGTAGAAAAGGAGAAGGTAGCAGCAGAAGAAGAAGAAGAAGGTAGTAGTAGAAAAGGAGAAGGTAGTAGCAGAAGAAGAAGAAGAAGGTAGTAGCAGAAGAAGAAGAAGAAGGATGCATGTAGCATGCAAGAGAAAAAGAGAAAACAAACGTTGTGATGAGGAGATGAGTGGAGGGAGAGTCGTCACAGCTGTGCTCGAGTGCCGCTCTCTTTATATTTTAAACACATGTGTATGGTACACACAGTGTGTCATGGCTCTGCTATCTATAAACACACACACAGTGAGATAGCCCTGTATTAGCCTCTAAACCTCACTCTCTAATCCGGAACCTTTCATTAACACAACACAACACAGCTGTGCGTGTGTGTGTGTGTGCGTGCGTGCGCAGATGTGTATTGTAGAGTTAGTAAAACACATGAGACTACACACGTGTGTGTTTGTGTGCACATTAATAGCCGGTTTGTATTTTTAGTTTTCTTGTGACGTATCTCTTCAGCCTCTGCCGTCAAAGCTTTTGTAGTTACACATAATACGTCAGGTGGCCAAAACCTCCGGACACTCCTTTGATTTTATTCAGAGCTATGAAACTGTGTGACATCATCAGCGTCACCATGAGGTCAGGACTCCTGAGGTGCAGCTGCTTGCATCACTGTGACCAGCTGTTGGTCAGCAGACGGCTGCAGCTGAGAGTTTTATTTAATTTCAATAGAAATAAAATTAAGAGACTGATGGAGTTGTTTTGTAATTGGTCCAGGCTAGCATTTCCTCCCGCGTTCAGTCTTTATGCTAAGCTAGGATAAACACTGACACAACTCTGGTAGCCATCTTTGTATCTGGCTCCATATAAGAAGTGTTCCTTTAAGAGACAAACATATATCCAAACCAATCAGATCAAAATGAACGGACCCAGGGATATCGTTTATTACATTTATATCATTTTTTTTATTTCACACATTCTTCCTCCATGTCGGCATGACTTCTACCAACTCACTCATGATTTTGTGTAGGTCTTGAAGACGTGACAGAATACGACCCCAACCTCCTCAGTGACCCCCAGTGGCCTTGTGGGAAACACAAGCGGGTGCTGGTCTTCGCCTCCTACATGGTAAGAAGACAGTTTTCATTCATCGAGTGTGTGCTGCGTTAAAAAAGAGCAGTAAATATCCAACAGCTGTCTCCACCTTGAGCTCAGACAACGACATGTAGTATTTCTCCAAACGTTACAACCACAATTTTAATTTCCTCATTCTAAGAAACGGGAGTGAGAGACGCGGAATGAAAAACCGAAGGAGAGGCAGAGAGGAATAAAGACGAGACGACAGAAGTATAGAGGAGAGAGCAGGAGGGAGGATTATAGAGCGCTGAGAGCAGAATAATCACCACACACACACACACGGTTCTTTTACATCAACATAATTATCCTATAGGCAGCAGCTTACTTTGATCCCTCAACTGAGATGAATTAAAAACTATGGAGACACACACACACACACACACACACACATGTACATACGTGTGTGTGTGTGTGTGTGCCAGTTTGATCTCCCCACGAATTCTGATTTTAGACTCTGAAAATAGTGAAAACATTTCCCCATTTTTTTACAGAGACCCTAATCCTCTTCCAAACATTATGTCTTTATGTTGCTAGTATATTAATGAATAGACTCTACTTATACTACTACACCATTCAAATGTGTGACAGAGGATCAGACCTGTGCACAAACATCACCAGTATAATACTGATTAATGTCTGTGGGCTCAGAGTGAAGCAGAGTCAGTGTTGACCTCCTCACGGGGTTCATTTACATTCAGTGACCGTTGTTTGACTCCCGACACTTTGCGTAAACAAAGAACGAGATCGTCACTCCTCTCTCCCTTCACTCCTGTTCTCCTGTGCCGTTTTATTTATTTTCCTGCCTCTTACTTTACATATTTTCCCCTCCAGACGACGGTAATAGAATACGTCAAACCGTCCGATCTGAAGAAAGACATGAACGAGACGTTTAAGGAGAAGTTCCCTCACATCAAACTGACTCTCAGCAAGATACGCAGGTAACGGACTTCAACAACGTGACGATATAATACAGTCACTTTTATTACGATACAAGTCTTGACAGAAGTTTAACTGTCTTTGACTTTGTGACTCTGTCTCACAGTCTGAAGAGAGAGATGAAAGTCGTTGGGGAGGATTGCGGCATGCAGCCCGTCACCATCGCGATGGCCTTCGTCTACTTTGAGAAGTTGGTGCTGCAGGGTCGACTCAATAAACAGAACAGGTACTTTAACGTCTGAGCCTCATGTAACCTTGGTATGCAATCTGATTGGTCAGAGACTCAGAAGCCTTTCCGATGGTGTTCTGACTGACGTGCTACACTGATGGTTCATTATTCTGCAGTGGTTTCTCACAGCAGCACAGACGGATTCCGTGAGTTTTAGACATTTTCTCTCAACGTAATCGTCTGTAACACTCGAGTGTTTTTGGAATCATGGAGCCGTCCCAGAAAACAACAACCATAATATCCTGGAATGAGAGATTTTTGACACAATAGCATTAAGGGTGCGTTCTGGAACTGCCGCAGCCTTTAATAAGCACATACTGTTGCACGCAGTATGTATACAACTGGGACATACTCCTTCATCGTGACAGCTGATTTGAACCTTGAATATCCGTTGCAGCCTCTGCACGAAATTTTGGAGTTCAAAGAATCTAATAATTATACTTTCATCCGTCAGGGAGCTGTCACATGTTTGTGCTAAATTTTTTTCTGGCATACTAAATAGTGTGGTGGTGTGGTTAGTGGACAGGGTGAATGAGCTTTCCTTCCCAGCATGCTGCTGTGTGGAGTCCACGGCGTGCGAGTGGCTCCCCCTTGTGTTTAGTAACCAGCTCTGGTTGTGGTTGATATTCTAGCATGTTAGAAAATCATCACTGACTGAGGCGTCGCTCTCATTCACCCTGATGTTGCTGTTGTTACAGGAAGTTGGTGTCAGCGGCCTGCATCCTCCTGGCGGCTAAGATCAGCAGTGACCTCAAGAAGCAGGAGGTCAAACACCTCATTGATGTAAGTCTCGCACGCACGCACGCACACGCACACACACACACAGTAGTATCGTGGTGGTTACCTCTGCCTGTCCGTCAGATCATGTTGCTCTTGCTCAGGTGTTTGTGAAGCTGATCTACCTGAGCAGGTGGAAAACAACCTGCAGGACAGTTTCTGTCCTTCTCAGTCGAGTCCCGACTCTCCTCAGCAGGGTTGTTGTCATTCAACACTAACTGGTTCAGTGGCTCAGCAGCTGTTATTGGCTCAACATTTACAGATTAAAAATTAAATACATAAACAATATAACGGGATTATTTTCCGGCCGCGTTCTTTCTGTGACACATGTTTCTCCTCTCGACAAAGATGGCAGCTTCTAGGTGAAAAACTATAAAAAGGTTGATCTGTAATAAAAAATAATCCCAAAACTGATTCACTGTTTCTTGTAAACTATCAAAAGTTACTGACAATCTGATCCCACAAAACAAAATTTAAATTGGACTTTGTCTCATACTTTGTTTCTGTCGTGTCTGTAGAAGCTGGAGGAGCGTTTCAGGATCAGCAGGAGGGAGCTGATATCCTTCGAGTTCACCATCCTCGTCGCCCTGGAGATGGCGCTCTACCTCCCCGAGAGTAAAGTCATGCCACATTACAGGCGGCTGGTCCAGCAGCAGCAGCTGTAGCGGTGGTGAGGCGCCGCCCTGCTGGGCCTCCAGCACCGTCCAGCTCCACACTGAGGACTCATCCTCATCTCAGACACCAAAGCTCTTCCACACTGTGACGGGAACACGACAGCGGCGAGGAGAGAAACGTCGCCTTCTCTTCCTCCTTCGAACACCAAAGTGACGACACACTGTGATCGATGGTTCGGCCGGTGCCTGGCTCAGCGGCACCCCGAGAATCGCTGGAGGTCAAATCCATCCCAGCCCCGCAAAATCACGTCTTTGTTTTTCATCCTGATTTTCATACGTTTGTCCTCCCTGTCAGATTTAAAAAGGTTTCCCTCACCAGCTCCTTTAAAGTGTTTGAAAGGACGGAGTCACAATTTTTCAAATCTGTCTTTAAACAGTCGTCAGGTGCTCATAGAAACATAAAGTTATTAACTTATTTTACATTAAACATACACTGAAAAGGACTGAGACACTGCGAGACAGTCACTTGATTTGTAGGACTTAAACCTTTAAAACATCTGAACAGCCGGTATGAACATGAGGAAGAATCACAGCGAGCAAAAACAGTTCCTGACTTTTGTTTTAAGACGAGACTTGAGAAATTGTAAACCTGTTGTTAAAGGTTGACTCTGCTGTGTCCTCAGATCCAACATGAGATGCTCAGCACTCAGCAGTGATGAAGCACATCGTGTCATCGCCGTCAGACCTGCAGCATGTTTGCAGTGCGAGCGGCCAGTCGGCTGAACTCGTTTGTTTAAAAAAACGTGAGACTTGATTCTGATCCTGCAAGTTGGTTTTAGTTTGTGCTTAAAAAGTTCACAGAAATGGAGAATTTCAAATCGAGGAGCTTTTGTTTCCAAACTGAACTGAAGCACTTCGTTCTCTCTGAACCCTTTCACAGCGTCGACTCTTCTTCTTCACTGCTCTGATCGTAGTTCACAGAAACACACACGGAGCTGCGGTGTGCTGCCGTCAGGAGCTCCACTGGAGGACTTTAGATGTTTAAGTGCCTTGCCCGAGGGCACGTGATCCAGGGATTCAAACCAGCAACTTTCTGCTCACCTCTCCTCTCGTGTCGTCGTCCCTCCGTGTTGCTGGTTTGGTTTCACTCTGGAGGTCACGCAGACGCAACGTGTCCGTTATTTCCTGCATTCAAAGACTGAAAACGACAAAAAACATTTCTTCAAAGTCACAGAGACGTGGGAATCATCCCGACACCCTGTCTGGTGGGATTAATCATATCTTTTCTTTCATGTTTTATGCAAAGGTTCACTTACCGTCTTCTACGATGTTACACTGATATGTTCGGCTTTGACAAATTGCGAGAGGTAACTTGACTTTTTCCCCACATGTTATAGACCGAATGATCTATCAACGAATTGGAAAAAGAAGAATAACCATTAGTTGCAGCGGTAGTTAACAGTCATCACTTCAATCTTTATTAATGATTTCGTGCTGCAGAACTGATTTTTGCTCATTCTCACACAACACAGCTGACGTACGGTACCGTCACACGTTTGGAGCGGGCCGGTGCCGAACGCGGTATTCATGTTCCTCTGTAGCTGCACACGTCTTCACTCTGTGTGAACTGTGAAGGAACATCAGCCGCCAGAAACACCTTCATGAACTACCTGAGACAAACTGTCTCACTCAGATATTATTTATTCTGTTTTCACTGTATCATAAAGGGACAAATATTAACCGGACAGAGGCTCCGACAGGACGTTTGTGCAGGAAAACATTTTATCTGCTCGACGCAAAAATAAAGTGGGTATTTTGTTTTAAATCAAAAGTGGTAACCATCGGTTACAGGCGGCCATGTTGGAGGAAAGACGGCTGCACAAACGCTCCCTGTGGCGCCTCTGTTGTTTTTGCACTTTGCCTTTTTGCTTCACAATCCTGAATCTTTATTTTACACCAAGTAACGAGGGTAATAATATTTTTCTACATTAAATGCGTGAAAGTGTTATTGTGTTATTGTACTTTTAAAAACTGACAGTCACTGAAATTTATTTATTGCTAATAATCCTCCAGATGAAGAGTCGTGTTTCAGGCTGCGGTTGTGAACCTGCAGGTGATGCAAAGCATCGTCACGACAGATGTTTCAGTTAAAAAACATTTCAGATCGAAAATATGATTCTAAATCTGGAGTTTCTACATCGATGTTCTTCCACTGATGTTGTTTTCTTCGTGTGTTAAAGGGACTTTGTTGTGTTTTGGAGTTCGGGTTCATCAGCAGTTGAATGTCGGAGCAGGAGAGCGACTTTAAAGACTGAAGTGAGGAATGTAGGCTTCTGTTTGTTATTACACACAAAACTTATCAGGAATTTATTTAGTTCTCTCTCTGAATCAACACAGCTGAGCTAAAACTGGCAAATCCAGTTGAGTTTAGTCTTAAGCTTAAATATTGGTTTTAATTTTCAACCAATTCCATGAACAGACTGATCTCTCAATGACTTCTCTAACCTCTCTGTCTCCTACTGAAGGTTTAAATCTTTTAAACAGCGCACAATCTTTACTCAACCAGCAGGAGATCATGGACGTCCTGAGAGGCAAAAAACATTCTGATGATCCATTTTTTAGTTGTTTGAAGAATTTTCTCTATTTTTGTTTTTTTTTCCAAAATAGGCAAAAGTAATTTTTTTCCATCTGTGACAGAAAAATTTTCTCTTTTTTTCTGGTCATCCACTTTGTCTCATTTAAATAGTTGTTGTAAA
>OMLP01008706.1:7039-30750 GCA_900302685.1 Spondyliosoma cantharus | reverse complement strand
TTCTTCCATTCTTTCCCCTCGCTCCCTCCTTCAAACATCACGCCTGGAGCTGACACTGAGCGTGACCCTGCCTTTATTGTTGCAGCGGGGCAGAGGCGCAAACACAGGGCAGGGACTGTCACCCCAGTGATTAAAGAGCGCATGTTTTCAGTCAAACGCCTCAGAGGGGAGTGATCCCAGAGAGAGAAAGAGGGAGGAAGGGGAGGGAGGGAGGCTCAGAGTCAAGCAGGGGAGATAAAGAGCTTCCAGCGTTTTCACAGCTGAAGAATAAAAGCATTTTGGAAAGTCAGACAGCACAAAAGTGACATTTGCAAAGCATTTGGGATCGATACATTGTGCTGATAGCGGATTTTTAACAAAATTAAAACATATCAGTCAATGTTTTCCACTGATTATATGATAAAGGATTGGGCTAAACAGCTTTAAAGAGTGACAGGCTGAAAAACATGCACTGAACTCTGTGTCACCAAGCCGTAAGGAGCTGCAAACCCACTGAAAAGATTCAATTAGTATGGAGCTTTAACATCACATGATGGTCTAAGTACTGTTTCAGAGGCTTTTTGCTCCGAACCTGTCATATTTCAAGATGTTAATAGGCAAAAGATAAATTGGCTTTGTCATCTAAGCTCCATAAACCCTAATTTGGACCACCACATGTGCGCAGTCAGGACCAACAAAATGCAGTTACAGGCAGATGTGTCCTTGGCGGCTCAGACCGAAGCAAATAAAAGAGCGGCTTGTTGAGTTATGGCTGCGGGTTGGAAAAAGAGAGAGTCATAGATGTGACATTTTGACCATTAGACCTTGCTCTGCAAAATATTATTTTTATTAATGTGAACAGGAATCGGTTTCTCCTACAACACTCGCGAGGATTAAAACAAATAGGGCCATGAAAGCGCCAGGCAAGGAAAGAAATAAATAAATAGCGCGGCTGCCTCCATATTTCATATAATAGTCACCTCCAAGAGCTGTGGGCCTCTGTGTTAGGCGTCCAAGCTAAACACTTGAAAGTTTGCTCAGTCATAAATTAACAGCTTGACAGTCAAAAGTGTTCAAACTAATTTGTCAAATCTCGCTGGCTTTTTTTTTCCACCGTTTAAATTCATTACAGCAGTTTTTCTTTCTTTCCACAAGGCTTCCAGAAATATGTTTCCCAGCACCACGCAGTACGCTGAAGAGATAATTCTGGAAATTAAAAGTCTTCGACTGTACATCACGTGTGCCGAGACCAAACTCCATCAATTTCCCTGCACAGAAAGAGGCTTGAATTAATTCCCACCCAAGTCTAATTTATCTCCACGGGTTGCTGTCAAGGGATTGAGCTCTGAAGAACCTCCAGGCATCAGATCAACATTCATAGCTCATCAGCTCAACAACTCATATTTTTGTTAATTCAGCACTCGTGTTCTGCTAAAGTGGGATAATTACTATTGACAAGTTTTTGCCAAACATGCCAGTGCAGAGTAAACACAGATGATGGCTTTGGCTCAGAGCTTCAGACAAACAAATGTCATGCAGGCCAGACAGACAACGATGCTGCATGACGGCTGTGCAGCAAAGTACCCATAATGCACTGTAGCTTTACCAGCGACTGCTTCGGCTTTCACAGCTTGCAAACTGTAAACCTAAATTCCTTCCCATTATTTTTGCTTTCATGCACATGTTCCAATGCAGTGATCCCTAAACATGTATTGTACCAGCAGAGACTGTGGAATATATCAGCTAATTTAGAAACACCGAAACATAGAAATTATGATCCACAAAGACAAGGATGTGTTTTGAAAGAAAACAAACACATATCAAATTGCAATGGATAGTTTGAAGTTCTAACACTATAACACAAAATGCTGTGAGTCTGCAAGCTAGCACGGAAATCAGAGTCAAATAGTGATAAGTTAAATGGATAAAAACGTTGGGTTAAAACATAAAACATTGACAGTCGTAGGATCATCATATCTTAAATATATTTGTATTCACATGTGCAGACCCAGTGAGCCGAAACATATTTAAATGACGTCTTTTTTTAAAAAACGTCTTTTCAGTGTTCACTATTGATGTCTGAGTGACATTGTGAGCTTTTCATCAACTTTATTACATACCATGTTTTGGTATGTCATCCAACCTTGGAACATTAAACTACCTGACGAGGGTTGGATGACCAACACTGCAACACTGCTAATAAATAGCTCTCCTGGTAAAGTACATGCCTCCTTCAGGCCACTAATGCCAAAAATGGTCAAATCATCCCTTTGAATCACAAGACGTTCTCCAGATGTCTATGACTGATGTTGAAAAGATGTCTAAAATGTAATTGTAAAAACTGTCATTTTGAACCCTGTCTGGATGTCACAAAAATGTCTAAAAAAGACTTCAAAAAACCTTTTACTCCAGTGGACGTCAATTCAATTCTTGACACAAAAGACAAAAAAGGCCACTCTAAAATGCACAGTTTTATCTTCAAAAAAGCCACTTATTAGGCACTACCTCTTTTGTAACTTTTCGACATAGTCAAGCTAGCTGCCTCTCATTTAGCGTCTTTATGCTAAGCTAAGCTAACTAGCTGCTGGTTGTAACCTTATATAGATATGAGGGTGGTTTTGTCCTTCTCAAGTCTCAGTATGTAAGTGAAAAGCATTTCCCAAAGGTCTTTTGTTTTTATCAACTCTGTTTTGTGTTATGAACAACATCAACAAAGTGATACATCTCTGAACAGCCTGTAGGCACAGTCCCCTCTGTGGTCCTTATTAAAACCTCCTCTCATCCAGGGCCTGACACATGCCAGCTCCCATCTCTCATCATCACTTCCAGAGGCACATACAGATCCATTTTCCCTTTCCAGCCCCTTTGTGTGTAAGCATGGTGTGTGTGGTCTGTGTGACTGTCAATGCATGTGCATGTGTGTGTGCTGTACCCAAAGAGACAGACAGGCACACGAGCATGAAATCCACCAAACCTCCTCTAATTCCCCCTGTAATTTATGGCTCTCAGATACATGTCAGGCTGAGGCTAAACAAACGGTCCTTTGTCACTGACAGCAGCCTTTGATCAGGATGAATCGGATTCGCTGTCATGCTGCCGCAACAGATCTGCCCCTGCTCACTGTTGCTGCCGTAAGGATTTCTTCTCACACACACACACACACATACACACACACACACACACACACACAAACATGTGCAGCCTAATGGTGCTGAAAGTTTTCCACTCACCTCAACTCACACACGTTCTTCCTAAACTCAAAGCACGACTCCCCTCATCAGTTTACTCTGAACTTGTGACCCTGGCTAACACCCCCTCACACACACAGACACACAGACACAGACACACACACACACACATACACACACACACACACGGACACACACACACACACACACATACACACACACACAGTTTCTCTGCAGGATGTCTTTACAGCAGACCCCACTGGGTGATTGACAGCCGCAGGGGAATTATTGAGCCACAGGAGGAGAGGGAGGGAGGCAAGGCTCTGAGGTCAAGCAACAGCAAGCAGAAGAGAGAGTTCAACATCTGTAAAGTCACACAAGCTGATGTGACCCCTGTACAAACTGCCAGGGCCTCTGCCAAGACATCTCACACACACGCACACACACTCACACACTCTCACCTGTTGCCGGCCATGTTGGAAGCCACTTACTGCAGATTCCATGCAAATGAAAACATTACGATTTTGGCTGGGATGTTTTGAAATGTGTGGTGTGGTGGGATTCTATTTAAGCTGTCAGCCAGAGGGACATGCAGGCAAGTGTGTGTGTGTGCAGCAGCGGTGTAGAGTGATTAAGCACGTCACTGTTGGCCTGTGGGATTGACAGTAACACCGGCTGACTTGAGCACACAAGGGGGAGAAAGACTGGGGGCACTTGTGTAACAGAGACACACAGGCAGGTACTGTTCTCCCGCCGAGCTCGAAACAAACCGCTGTTGACATCCCTGTCACCAACACTCATTTCTAGCGCTCAACGAGATTAGACTCAACTGGCGGTGGTAGAGACAGAGGCATCAAATTAAGCGAAAGCGGCTGACAGCGAGCATGTTCAGCTCGCTGGCTTTCTGCAGGCTGTTTTCTTCTGCTTTGCCTTGCATGAAATGTTATCTTTCAGCCTGCATTCCAAGAGGAGGGATCAAAGATTAAATTCAGGGTAGATTTGGGGAGCCGTTTGAAGAGCGAGCGCACCAAAAGGAAAAGTGTGGGTTCAAAAAAGGTGAACTTTGAGGTAGAGATGCATTCAAGGCATGCCTGCTAGACAGATTTCATCATTTGGCTTCAACTTTTTTTTGCAGACTTTGTTGTGATGACATGGGCATAATTCACCACTCTCTCTCTGTTTCTCTGTCACACACATGCAGATATCGTGTTCCCCACCCCTTCACTCACCCACCCACATACACTTTGAGACATCTTATCCCTCGCACACAAACAAACACACTATCCCCACCCGCCTACCTATCCCTGCGCTCACACGTAGGCTTTTTTTTTTGACAGAGTGAAGTTGTCAGGGAAATGGAGAGGAAATGACACAGGGCATATTTTCACAAATCTCTCCTGTTGGCATACTCCGCTCTGGCACAGGGCCTGTCAGCAACCTGTCTCCTCAGTTTAGCCATCAGACACAGTCAGAGTGCCAAACACACTGGGACACGCTTGTCCTCAGACAGGAGAGAAGACAGAGAGAAATGTCAACGGAAGGAGACGAGGAGGTGTGCGTGTTTTTTATGGAGAGGCTTGAGAAAGAGACGTCGAGGAGGAGACAGAAGCTGAACCGGAGAAGAGAAATGTAAATCGAGAAGGAGACGGAGAGAAGGAGAGGCGAGTCAAAAAGAGTGAAACTAGTGGAGCGATTAAGAAAGATCCACAGAAAGACGTCAAGTCCATCGCTAACCTGCTGCTCTCACCCCTCCTCCCCCAAACAGAAATGTCAAACATCAGGCCATTATCCCTTTTACCGCTACTGTAACATAAACCGTGGGGCTTGGGGCAAAATGCGTCAACGTGACTTTGGGAAAGTGACTTTGACGAGGTGGCAGCCGGCCAAGGCAGGCGGTCGCGCATCAACCTGCTTCACTGGAGGCACTGCACTGGCCCTGATGGCTGCCTCCCACAACCCCCCCCTCGCTCTGCTGCTGCAAACACACATGCTCTCCCCAGCTGTGTGTGCCATCCTATGACTGCAACACACGCTCTGCTGTTCTGCCACACACCTCCAGGCTAACGCAGCCTCCTGTCACACAGCCTAGCTAATTATCTTGGCATAAAGAGGAAAAACAAATTTTAGACAAATGCTGAGGCCATATATCCTGGATGACAGACACAGACGAGGCCATGGAGGTTCGGGCCATGTTGCTCCAGTTATTTTAAAGCAGACCAGACCGCAAATTAATCTTTTTTTCCCCCATTTTGATTACTCCAGTCTTTTATTTGTTCTACTTTTTCTAAATCAGAGCATAACAATGTGCCTTTATTTCACATTTTATGATATAATATGTAACATTTCTGCATTAAAATGTCTAAAATAAACCTTTAACTTTGTTATATATCTAATTTTGAGTTCAACAACAACATTACATCACAACATCCAAAACTCACAAAAACCTGAAAAAAAATGTTTTTCATACAAGTCACTGGGGAGGAAAAACAGGAGGGGAGAACGTGACTGAACGCAGCACAAATTTTCACAAAGAAAACAACAACTCCCATGATCCCACACTATTTCACAACATCATCAAACTATGTCTTTGTTTCATTGTTTTCACTGAGACATCTAGCAGAAGAAGGTACACACTGTTTGTTTAGTAAAGCAAGCTGCGAAAACTTTAGCATTTTAACAGCATTCAAGGTATACCAGAAGTTATTCTCTGCAGTGATAGGTTGGACAGCACTGTGGTGCAGTGTAAGAACTGCTGCGTATCATAGTATCGAGAGCCGGAGTCGTGACCGTAGCAGTCGCGTTAGTGAAATCGTCTTGTTGAACAGCCACCAAATTAGCAGGTCCCAGAACTGACCAACTCTCCTTTCACATAGCTGCAGCTGTCAATATGACCAGATTTATTGGGATTTGCATCTTTTTTAGTACCTTTTCTATGCTGAGTTGGTGGCCATGTTGGTGTTGCTGACGTGACGAGTGAGACGATGGAGTTCACTGAGCCAGATGTATATTTGACTTTTTACGACAAATTGCAACTTTCATGACTCGGGAAATTATATATATATATACAAATTATATTTTTCAACAAACGTCATATGTGTAGTTCATTTTTCAAAATATAATTTGACTTTCTCCATTCACTAACTTATTTTTTCACAAATAAGGTCCCAGGATGCTCCACCGAGAGGGATGTGACTTCGCCTGTCTATTAAGAGAAATCTCTCTTCCAGCCAACCCTGACAACAAGACAGGAGAAAGGAGAGTTTCACCTGATGATGAAGGAGCTGCAGAATTATCCTGATCGCTCCCAGGTGTATTTCAGGATGTCAGTGGCCCGGTCGATAACACTGGGAACACACATTAAAAAGAAGACCATCAATTTCCATGAACAGTTGATCATGATTGACAGAACATGAGGTGATATTTATTTTCAAATGTGCCGATTTTGGATGATGAAAAACAGGCTTGGTGTGCAAAGGCTTTAATAGACATACCGCCACATTTGTGAGGATTTGTGAAATCAATGTTTCCAAAAGGTAGGAGCACAACAGTAGTTGGTGGCATTCATGTTGAAGGGTAAACAGCTGAAGGAGAATGGAGGTCAGCCTGCCGCTGTCGGGCTTCATGGAAGCCTCGTGGGAAACAAACCCGGGGCCTGAACCACCTTTCACCACCACCCTGTCTGCAGCAGGGGCAGCGCCGGAGTGCAAACAAGGACATGTATGTGTACTGCTGTTTCCTGTGTGTGTATGTGTGTTTATTTACATCACTCTACTGCTTTCTGCCAAGGGACTTTTGATTATCCTGTCCTGAGGGAGCCATCTCCCTGGGGAGCGTGGGTGATTAGCTTGTGGCTATTGCCTGTCACTGCCTTCCCCCACATCACTGCGCACACACAAAGTTACGACACACACACACTGCGCACACTGGGTAGGGGAGATACGGTTTACATGTAGTCCCCAGGCAGCGTGAGGTCACCCAGTTCTCTATTTCAAAGGAGACAGGGTCGCCGCTGAGCCAGCCGAGGCCCTGTGGAAGCAACCAGTCATGTGAGATTTTCCAGTCCAGTGCCCCGTGATGAGCAGGTCTGGCTGTGGCTCAGCCCCCAGGGCCCGGCCCGCAGAGAGACTGGCGGGCTTGGAGCTTGTCCACCTTCTGCTCCGGCCTTGTTGTATCATTGGGAATGAGGGCTCATCATCGCCTGCCAACCAGCGCTGTAGTCATCATTCTCCTCCGCTCCCTTGGTCTCGCCGGGGCCCCAGCCCTGGTAAATTATGCTTACCCACACCATTATTAGACTCATTATAGACCCATTTGAGTGGCTTTCAGCCTGTCACAGGCGCTCAACTATGTCTTCGACTTGACTTGATTTCCTTTGACAGGCTTTTCTTAAACTAAAAGGCCGGGGAGGGGAGTTGGAGAGATGGGAGAGTGGAGAGAAAGAGGAGAATGCGTTTTGAAGGAGTAAGGCAAGGAGTTAGGAGGCTGATGTAGAACATTTATTTTCTTTTATGTGATGCACATATTGCAGGTTTTGGCGTGGCTCACCGTATTTAAAAAAATAATAATTTTTGCATTTGGAGGCAGGATGGATATAAATGGTTTGAGGGGCAAGAAAACTGGCAGGTTGAGTCCATCTTGCTGGTTGTTGACACATTTTTAAACACAGTTGAGAAATGACCCTCATTTCTGGAAACCTAAGGCCTTTCAATTTTACTGTGCTTGGCAAAGCGATGCAGCTCACTTGGATTCCCAATTGCCTGTCAACTGCTGGGTCTGCCATCCATTCATTTCCCAAGTCGTGTCCCCGCTAAGCCCTCCGCTACATCTTTCATTCTGTCATCGCTAACATGATAGGGAATTCCCCGGGAGGAAGGGAAACTTCATTGGGAAAGGCTATGAGCAGTGTGTACCAGCTCCCCTCCATGCTAAATGTGAGCGGAGCCAAGATCTCTCAATCTGTGACGGCTCATTTGGAAATGTGGCCCTGGGCTCTTGTTCCCGCTCGCCCTTGCCAAATACAATAATTCTTTTTCATTTCTCCAGCTCAATTTTATAATTTTGTGATTTTTCACTGTCAGCTATGCTCTTTTGAAGTATTTTATTGAATTTCCTGCTGGACTCGGCTCTAAAGTCCATTTTTCGTTTGCCCCGGCTTAGCTCCCTACTGCTGTTTCACTTTCCTGCCTCTGACAGTCTGTTGCAACATGGTCAACCTATAAAGCCTTTCCAGTTCACTTTCCAGTCTTAAACCCACTTTTAAACCCTCCTACTACATCAGTTTCAATCATTATTTCTTCATCATTTGGATTTCTCATTATTTTCATTGATATTTATTTGCATTTCACCTCCCGACGCTGTCAAGAGTAGCTGTGGGTGATATCACTGTCATGTCACTGTTCATTTACATCACATGGATTGACAGGAGGGCCCGAGCCAGCTCTGCTTCTGATAATGGCTGATCTAATCCATACCACTGTGTACTTTCTCCCACTCAGCTCCTCTGTTCTTGGCATCGATGCCTTTAAACCCAAAAAGCCTCTCTCTCACCCCCCTACATGTGTTTGCAATTCCCCTCCGGGGGGTTATGATTCAACAGCGGCATCATCTCAATTCGTCTCAAAGCATGAAGCATTGCAAGAGAAAGTGAAGTGGGAGACAAGATGGCCCTCTCTGCCCCCCTTTTGGAGGCAAGCACTTGAGTGTGTTTGGCGGAGTTGGACGTGAGGCTCGCTCTTTGGGATGTGGGAGTTTAAGAAGAGAGTGCCACGCTGGCCTAATCACATTATGGGTGCCATATTATGTGTCAAGCTGTCACTTTCAATTTGAGCCACCGCTCTGCAGCGGCGAGCCTTGGCTTTTCTTCATATTTCTGTTTTGATTGGGGCTTGATAGCGACTAGGCTGGAACTGGGTGTACACAGCAAGCAAACGGAGACGCTACTCTACTGTTAAGATCGCTGATCATATGTTTACAATTAGTATTGGTATGGGTGTGGACGTGTGTGTCTAGAGGACTGGGGCAATCATTCCCACTGACCTCTCCACGCTGGAATCACATGTCTAATCTTATTCTTGTCTCCCGTTTGAACTGATGTCATGTGTCTCATCGTCCAATCTGTCACACTGGTTGACGTGGAAACCGTGTCGAAAGGCCTGAGGGGAGGAGGGATGCGGGTTTGTGCAAGAAAAGTCTGTGTAGTCACTCAGCTCCATGAGCGGGGTAAATTGAGGAGATACAGACTGACAAGAGGGAAAGAGAGGGTAGGAGGGGTTATGGGATGGGGGGGAGCAGGGCGCGAGTTCAGTCAAAGCCAATTGTTCTCCAATTGAGTGGAATGACTCAGAGGAATTGGTAGAAGTTGGGTCTTTTGTGTGCATGCGACCGAAACATTTGAGCGATCGAGTCGAAATCCCCCCGTTTTTATACTCCTGAGTGTCTGTTTTTACAGCTTTTCAGATCCAGCCTCCCCTGAGCAATCACTGTCCTCCCATTCTCTCTGCCGCTTTACCTCCCTCCATTTATCTATCTTTTAGTCCGTCTCCATCTGTCTCTGTCCAATAGATCATCGGCTTGATCATAAAGTCCACCAACCTGTCAAGGCTGAGGACTCTGAGCTGCTCTTTCAGTATCGGCCGTCATAAGAAACAAAAGTTAAGTGGAGATGAGAGACAGGCGGAGAGGAGGAGGGGCGAAGAGAGGGGAAGTGAAAGGGAGAGTTGGGCCATGGTGGCCATGCTGACATCCTGAGACATCCAGCTGGGTATCTGTCATTACCACTTGGTTTTCATCTCAATCTCCTCTGGAAATGTTAAATATTTCCCACTATGAGGGGGGTGATTTGCCAGTAGATGATCCAGAGCTCATCCTAGCCATAGCTAATTATGAGGCAAACGTAGCACTGGAATAAAGAATAGGATTTTATTTTCAATGAAGCAAATTCACATCACCATGTTCTGTGCGTGAGCATGCTAGCATAGTGGCTTATTAAAATGTTACTGAAGTGTTGTGAGTGGATGTAGGCCTGATATATAAATATATCAGGGGCTAAATTGGTCTCTGCAAGCTAGCCAGCTAGCCAGTGTCCCATTCAGGCATACAGTGAGTGAGAATGCACAATACCACAGCCCTGGTACTGGCTCACCTGAATAAAGTGCTGCCATCATTAATCCTATACATTTAATGTGTTTATCCCTGTTTTGACAAGTCAAAATGTCTGATGGGAAAATCATCTATGAAGAATTTATTTAAAGTAACCAGTTTATAAAAATCCTCAAAATGACCTAACTCAGAGATTTCAATGGGTAAATCTACGACACATTCCTGACACAACACTGCCGCCAGAGCCGATTGTGGCCTATCTAGACAATGCTCATGGTTCCGACATGCTATTTTATGTCTGAAGTTTCCCAGAAATGGCTCTCTGTTCTGTTCCGCTGCTTGCCCAGTCAATATTTTATGGAATCTGCAGAAAGACAGAATCCACGTCCAGCTACACAGAGCAGATCGAGCCCAGCAGGAGGTCAAACACAAGAATAGCAAAGAGCATCCAGTAAACTTTCAATCTAAAACATTCTGTGCAGACTCAGGATCTGCAGCACGTCAGACATAATAACAATGAACACCAAAAAGTCTTTTCAAAAATGTTTTTTAAAAAGAAAGCATTTTACTATGTAGCCTACTCATGTATGGTAGAAGTACAAAAATCAAGAAAAAATGACCAAATAAACACAGTCTAAGGACATCAACAATATCATGAAGGCCTGACCTTCCACTTCATCCCAGAGGGGCATGAACCTGCATGGAGTAAAGTGTAGTGATGTAGACAGTGTGAAGGGTGATATAGTTGAAAGGTGAAATAGTAGGAAGAAGGGCAGAGCAGAACGATGCAAAAATATCTAACAAAATGACAAAAAATCAGGAACCATATGCAACTAAATGAAATAAAGCGGCTGTTCAAGTGATTCCCTCTCACCACTGAAATATTCAAAGCATCGGCCCGGACTTGCAAATCAGTTTTAGCCTGGAAAATTGGGATCCAGATAAAGACAGAATAATTAACATGGAAGTATAGAATGATGAGGTGTAGCTACTCGCAGTAAAGAATAATCAGGACGTGCACTTACCGAACATGTCAAAGCAAAGCTCCCAGTTAAGTGCATAACAATGATACAGTTTGCCCTTAAACTATTCATTAAACTCATTATACACTTCAGTCCTAAAGAATTATGTGCCTCTTCTATATGTCAGTACATGGGTAACGATGCCACCATGCCAGGGGCAAGCTTCATTTCAACAGTAGCCTCAGCGGTACGGATGGAGCCGCTGACACTACATGTTTTGTTCCTCGCCTTTACCAAATCCTGTACGTCTCATGCTTCTGTGAGGCACTTTGAACAATTTATTTCTGTCACCATGTTGTTAATGCAAAGTTAATCCTTTGAGAGGCAATACATCCATCGGTCGTCACCATTATTCATGCTTATTTCCTGTATGATGCAGGCCAAATTACAAAGGACAAATGATACAGCACAAGGACCTGATTATCCAAATGCAGTTACCAAGGCATCCATAAACGCAAGCAACTTGTCATGCTCAGAGCGTTTCATCTGACTTGATTCATTATGCCTCATTTACATTCCAGCTTCTCACAGAACTAATGGTCCATAAATCCTGTGTAGATAATGTCCATAGATTAAAGTGAAATAACAGGCAGTATAAATCAATCCCAGAACAGAGTGATCTGTTCTTTCAATAATGTGCACCATTAGTTTGAAAAGCAGACCTCTGACACACATGCGCACACAACATTTCATTCTTCTCTCTTAGTCTGTGTTTCTCTCGGTAACTCTTGTCACACATGAAAAGTACATCGCTGGTTACATTTCGGTGTAAGTCGGTGGTTTCTGGCATCCAGACTTCAGTCTCCAGTAATTCCCGGTCAACTCTTTTAACACATGACCTGACCATTCTGTATGGATTACGTTTTTTTTCCTTTTCCTTGTTCTCACTTCTCCCTCAGTGATGTATTTTAAACCTTGTTTTGCTGTAGAATGAATGGTTATCCCCCTGACTTGACCACCAAACCCACTTCAGTCACACCAGCAATTTTACCCGTTTGCTATTGTCACTGCTGTTATATCTACAACTGAGCTTTAGAGTGAAATGATACTACTAGCTGAGTAGGTAGACTGGCAGAGCAGCTTTCACACAGAAATCGAAGGTCTTTTTGTAAACATGCTGGTGAATGGTTGCAGAACAGATGGGGAGTAAATCTGTCTGTTGACCTTTTTAGAACTAAATCAGAACCTGCCAATATACGTGGCAACAACACAGTGCTTGCTTGCTGTATGATTGAGCACAAGTTGTAGCAGCTTGATGTTGGTGTGTTAGCCAGTAAGCGACTCGCAGCGCAGCACCCTGCACCCTGATACTGTAGTTCCTGAGCCCACCTAAGACCGAGTGAGGGGTCATTGTTGTTTCACCTCTGAACCATTCGTTTTAAAAGTTGGTTTGATGTTTAGTCACCAGTTTTGATGGGAATGTAAAGCGCCAAAACGTTCAAAATATAGCATACACTTACACGGATATATATGTTTTAGGTGAGTCTGAGCAGTACAATGCTCTGCTGCCCTGTTGGTGCTACGCGCTGTTCCTTGACTGTCATCTACTGCAGGTAACTAACAGACTAGGGATAAGTGCCTCATACAGCCCCACATCAAAAGACCCAAACTTTCACTTTATGGAGCCACAGGAACTGCACATGAAGAAAGTTAATTTTGTAACAACACTGAGTCATCGTATCCTTCAAAGTTACTAATGCATAACATCTGTAATGAACAGATGTAAAGGAGGTGTGCAGAGTGAAAAACAGAGACTGAAAATTCCCATGTGCCTGTCTGCACGGCGGCGATGTGAGTTCTGACTGATCAGCCACATCAGGCTTCCAGATAGTTCCCTGAAACTTTGGTAAGTACTACTGCCTGAGCAGGGACGTGCTGCCGGGCCCAGAACTATGGGCTAGGAATTAAATTAAGAGCCAACGCAGGTTAACTTCTTGGATTGTTAACAAGGTTCTGAGAAAGGTTCCTGTGGTAGGAAGGGGCTATACGTCTCTTCATACCCCCTTTGGTCGTCAGATTTTTCACACATATCAACCTGAGCGCCTGTGAAACCCACACAGAACAACGGTCACAATCATATAATCATACACACAAACAATCAGACTGACAAACACAATCAATCCAGTGTCTAAGGGGAACTGGGAAAACAACATTGTTGCTGGTTTATGAACACACTCTGCAGTTCCCAGCACAAGTGGGGTTTAATATTTTATGAGGGAGCAAAAGAGTTATGGACTCTAATAAATATGCACACATGTGCGACTTGTGCAGAGTTATTGGCACTGGCAGGCCACATTAATATGTCACATTAAAGTAGACCGCCTGTTGACAAGCACTGTTTGACCCTGTCAGTGTGCAGCGCCACGCACACACACACACACACACACACACACACACACACACAAAGTGCTATTGCTTGTCTTCCTTGATCTGTATTTTAAAGAATTGTTATGCAGTTGCATCCTAAAACTCGCAGCCGAATACATTACGTCTCCCAAGGTTCAAACTGAATAATGCAATGCAGAGCTTGATGTGTGTCAACCACCAATAAGAGAAAGCAGTGGCGGGGAGAGACGGGGAGAAAATACGAGTATGAAAGAAATTTTGAGAAAGAGAGAGCGAGAGGGAGAGAGACATCAAAGACCAAGTGTTTTCCATACAAGAGGGTGAGCAGGGCTTTAGATCAGACAAGCTCCTCTGTAAACAGCCTCCTCAGATCCTGCCAGCAGGAGGTTCCCCTTCAGCACGCTGCTTTGTCTATCAAAGTGCTCCCATAGTATTGAGAGGGCACTGGAGCGGTGCACCTCGCCACTTCCTCCCTCCTCATATAGAAAAGCTACAACCCACCCCCACCCCCCAGACCCCGAATCACAAAATAAGGGTGATTATCTCCTCCCACCCCCACCGGCACATCCACCTCTTCTTCCCTTTTCTCCCTCCAGCTCCTCATTCTCTGTGTTCTCCTTCATATGTTTCAAAGGTTTGTCTCTTAAAAACTTCCTCTTTCACCTCATCCCCTCCTGCTTCGCCTTCGCCTCCGCCTCCGCCTCCGCCTCGTTCCCTCCTCTGCCACCCTTCAAACAGCTGTTTTGTTCTTGGGAAAACACTTTTTACTAAAGGTATACTTTGACTACGTTTTGTCTTTTGACCACTGCATGTCCTCCTAGAAGCAGGAAAAAAAGAGCACGAAAAGTGTGCCACAAAGACCAAAAGAGAATAAAGTCCACGCCACAGGCCCACTGACTAACGAGAGCACTGTGTCTCCTCTGTGCCTGAGTGGAAAGTAACTGTGGGGCTGATTTTCTTCTTCTTCTCCTCTCCAGTATTTTCAGTGGGCTTCAGGATCCAGCTTTACAAGCTCTTCCCCGCTCTCATCCTCCACTGATCAAAGCCTGCTCGCACAGATATATTTCCCCTCACAGACAATGCCTCTTCTCAAGGTGCTGTCAGGTTCCCTTCTTTGCTTTAATTTCATCTCTTAAACTTTTTTTTTAATCCCCGTACCCCCTGCCTCCCTTCCCTCTCCTTCTTTTGTGAGGGCTGTCAGCCGTGACAGTTTGTTGCCAGGAGGGACTTGTGGGAAGAGAAGGTAGGTGCACTTTTACAAAGAGCCGCCGCCTGGCTGCACCTCACTCACACTGTCACTCAAAACAGCCCGACTAACACTTGCACACACACACACACACACACAGGCAAGGTGACACGCCTGGCTTTCATGCACCAGCACCGGCACCGCACATTTACACTCAAACCCACACAGCGAAACATGACAGACACCTTGACCTTGTGTTTGTTGTGTCACGTAAGGCATCAGCGCTGAATAGAGGGGGCCGGGCAGGATGGTGAGCTGGGCTGTGAAGCCAGTTGCACTGTCTGGGTGTCTCAGATCATAAGCCAGAAGGAAACTCGGAGCGACAGAGCCGTGATGGAGCGCAGGCAGTGTCGGCGCTGACAGGGCTTAGATGACAGACAGAGGCTGACAGACGCTGACATCTCCCTGTCGCCTCGGGGAGACACGCGGCCCTGAGTGAAACCTGAGGAGTCCTCCCTGCAGCCATAACTACCAGCCAGTCCTCGCAAGCCTAATCCCTTAAAGTTCACACAAAGACGCCCGGGTGACAGAAGGGCAGGTGCAAAAAGGAAGACAAGAGGAATATCGTTTAATTTTCTGAAAGAGAGAGATGATGAGGAGAGAGTTCGCCTTGAGGGAAAGGATTGAGTTTGTGAAACATTAATTACACCTTTTCCCTCCCTCCTCCACACCTCCACCCGTACTTACGCGCTGCCTATCTGTCTTGATTTTGGCAGCGCTGGGGCAGCTCAGAGGAGGCGAACAGCTTCATCTGTTCTCGTGAAGGCAGTTGTAGGCAAGCTGAGGAATTACTCTGATGTTTTCTCCAAAGTTCTTTTGTCGAGGCTTCAACCAGAATAGTGTTAACAGAAGATGCCAGTAGCCGGCATCGCGGTGATCGCGTCTCAGCTTTCCAGTGGTTGAGATAGCCTCTTAACCAGCTTTTGTGTTGAGTCCTCCAGCTACATGAAGTCGAATGTGAGCTCTTCCTCAGCTCTCTCTGTTGCCAATGGTTTAGCTGTTACACATGATTCTGACCTTTCCATTGATGGTCGTGTAACAGAGCAATGTGCGATCGTGTTTTATTCACTGAAAACAAAAGACAATAAGCCTTGGAGAGACACTAATACACACATGTAGTGCGGCCGTGAGGAGGGACAGACACAGCTTACCTCACTGTGTCACAGCAGGTTCAACCATTGTTCACCTGTCTCAACCTTCAATACACTTCTCATGACATGTTGTTTTTCTTTGTCTCACCTGTCAGACAACCAAAGGAACATCAAAGAGTTATTTGATTGTAGTCTCATAAATTATACCTGTTAACCAAGGGTAAGTAATTCCTCCGTGTCAATCAAACCCAACCTGTCCGACAACCTGAACCACTGTTTGTCCGACACACAGACAGGTGAAGAGCAACAGTCTCACCCCGCCCGCTATAGAATCCTGAATAACAAAACATCCAACGTGAAATGGTAAACTGATTCATGAAGCTGACTGTGGTCTGGATTTCCCCACGGCATTAAAGACAAACGCCAGATGTTAGTGGGGTTTAAGGGATTTTGGATAGCCTGCCAGCATTGTCTCACATATTGACGGATCTGGATCATCATACGCTGGATCATTGCTCTCTTCTGTTTTACTTTCTCCTTATATATGTACTTCTGTAAAATTTGAACAGGTCTGTTTTTTTTTGCTAATTATCTCGTGTGGCCTGGTCCTGGCTCCAGTATACTCGCCGCTCTCTACCTGTCGCACGACAACATGACGTCAAAATGACGTCGATCTCGCTGGTGCACCAGGATTTCAGTCTGGTCGTGCCAGGTTGCGCACCACTCTTTTTTTTTTCAGCAGTGCACGACAAACCGGAAACAGGAAGATGAACGAGTTCGAGGGCGGGTACAGGTATCTGTACGATCCTTCAATGAAGGAACACAGAGATGCCAGAAGGTTGGAAAGGAGGAGGCCATATGCCGCAAAATGTGGAAGAACCTCCGCGATTTTTTATCTTATTTTATTGTTAAGTGTTATCTTATTGTTTATCTGTTTGCTAATAAACTGTGGTTTTACGTAAGTGCTGTCTGCTGTTGTTGTGGTCAAAGACGAGTGAAATTACGTGGCTGAAAAACTAGCGTGACATAATGCTCAAAGCAATGTCTGGAATGCTGATGGCTCATCCAGTGACTGGTGTCATTGTCAGCTGTTTTCTGGTTTTAAAACTCCACGGCAGTGGCCCGCACAACAGTGCACGTCATCGACACCTCCGCCCATCTCACACAGAGGCCGGCACATTGACCTCTCGGTTTTAGATTGCAATGGAGGTGGAAATAAGTGTACCCTCTGAGGCGTCATATTGGCGGACCAAAACAGGCCACCAATTTGCCGCCTTCTGTCTAAATCCGCGGACTGGGCCAGCAAAAGGGCGGCCAATTGGCGGCTTATTGCCCATCATAAAAACGACTAATAACAACGGCATAACATAGCGATAACAATCATTTACCGTTATATGCCGCTTGATGTCGTCCTGTGCTCGGAGGGTAAAGAGCTGCAGGACCATTCCATGTTCTGAATGACGCTGCTTTGTGCTCACCTTGGACGGGCTGTGTAAGATTGACTTTAATTATAGGTTGAAACTGGCAAATGGTATTTCTAAGCCTCCTGACAGCTCAGACTACACTCTCACACCGCTGCTAGACCATTTTCAGACCTATTGAAACACTATGTCACATAACGCAGCCCGCTCATTTATTTCAATGAGAATCATGGAATGGCACAGCAGGAGTCTTGACAACTTTCGCTGGAACATGAAGCAGTGTCATCTGGTCTGTCAGATGTATTATTACATTTACATTTCTGGTGGGTTTATATTATCTTGTGAAGAGCAAGATTGTTTATCTGGAGACGGGTGATAAAATGACTGCAGTGTTTTTAGTCAGTTTTTCAGCGTCTTCTGGACATGTTCTTTTCTCTGTTACCATCAGGCCGCAGTTACATTAACCGCAACTTGAAACTGATTCTGAGTTGTAGTGTTATAAACCACTCTGCGTTCTGTGTTCTAGTGTCCAATCGGCCTTAATAATCAGAAATCAATCACACAAACTGAACTAGCATGTTTCATTGTCTCACCAGAACCTTCAGCAAAATGCACACATCAACACAGCTCCTCTGTGTAAGAGAATAAATCTTTGCTGATGTTAATTAGGAATGATTTCAAAATGAGAGGTTATGAAGGAGGTGAAATCACTTGCAACTACGAGGTGTGGTGCTTTTGATGAGATCTTTAATGGTGAGTTTGTGCAGTTACAGGCAATAATGAATACTGGATGATGGAGTCTCAGAGACATTCATCTAGATTTTTACATCATATGGATAACTGTGCAAATGCAACTCATTTTTTAGCAGTAAGATGATCGATTTTTATAGGTCTGGGGCAATTTTCTGAACACGTACGGATATAAAACCGTCCAGGCATTTGCAAATTCATCCGCATTAGTGTAAATGAATTTCCATTCCACATACGGCCCCCCGTTGCTTGTAGGGGGGCTCCTCACCTCCTGGACCCCCTCTGTCAGTCATGCTGAATAGGCAGCCAGCTGGGTGCTATAAAATCACCTCAAGCACTCAGTAACCTTCAGTGCTGAGTGTCATGGCTTAAGAGATGATTGTGCTGTCTTTGATGAGCAGAGGTGCCTCATCTCACACCTCCCCTTAAAACTTCAAGAGACGACCACTCAGCTCCCAGGAATGAGGATATTAGCTTGTCAGTGGGGTGACAAGTTTAGCACAATAGGGCCGTTTGCCTGGAGTGGATATATTGGGCGAGTCAAAGGGTCGGAGAGAACCGGTCACATGCTATTAGGCTCCTGCTGGTTAATTTTACAAGCGAAAGGGAGGAAAACTTGTTTTTTGTGGGTTCAAAGCATGTTCGCATCCTCACCAAACTCGCTTGTACTTTAGCCTTACGAACCGAAACGAAACAATTTGGGAAGTGAGACGGCACGCCTTGTCTGCACGTCCAATTGGTTGTTTACAGTTCCAGTTTGGCTATTTTCCAAAGGCTCGGCTTGCACACAGACAAAATTTCGACAAAAAGCAAGATACGTCTTGTCGTGCGTATAGAAAGTCGGCATCGAGAGTTTCCTTCATGTCAACTTTTCCCCAAGCAAGTAACAGGTTAAAGCTGCAGCGTTTCAGATCACACGTGTGATGTTTGAGTCAAGGGAAGGCTTGTACACCCATGCATCTGTTATGCCACCTTCAAAGTTATCGCTTGTGATCTCCGGCATGAATGTTGAGTGGGTATCTATACAACATAATGTATTCTACACAGTTATAGCTCCCTATTCCTTCCCCTACCGCTCCTAGTTCCTCCAGTGGCAAACAACACATTACTTTGACTGACAGCTCCAATCATTCTACTGTGTTTGCTTGGCAAGTTCAAAATGTGACTGACACTCAGCTCATTGGATAGGGGGGTCTCAGGAAGGGAGGGGAAAGGGGCAAGAAATTAAACAGAAAACAAAATCCTCCCTGCATGACAACTCCCCCCTCCTTCTGCCATCTTCAATCCCCCCCGCCTCCACTCCTCCCTTGCCTCTTCTCCATCCTTTTCCATCATCTTTCCATTCCTGTCATTCCTTTTTTCCACAAAATCCGTTTTGATAGCAAATCACCATGGGCCCGCCAAATGACAGATAATCCTTCACAGTTTTATCACTAAACCCTCTTCTTCTTATTTTGTCTCGCAGCATGTACAGTACATACAGCTGCCGTGTTTGCTGATACAATCTGCCAGCCGTGGCAGATCGCACTGAAGAATGGATGAAGCTCGCCTCCACAGCCACAGATAAATCATAATAATATTCCTTATTTTGTTATTTAAAGTAGCAGAGCTGATTTCTAGTCTCCCACTTTCACCCACCTCATCCTGCCCCCTACTGAAATAAATAGATATGTTAGGGGATATGTTTGACATTTGTGTGATGAATAAACATAAATATATTTTGATGGAAAAAATTGGCCCAGCATTTATAAAAACTGCTTATATTTCCTTCAAATTCTGCCGTGAAACCTTATTTACGGTTAGTAATTGGTCAAAATGTTTTAGTTGCCTAAGGCAGATGTTCCAGTCAAGCTGAAATTTGACACACTTGCGGTTATAGCTTTGAATGGTGATGTATTACTCGCCTGTCACAGCGCTCAGTGTTGTTGGAAGCAACTATGATGCAGGTCCATTTGTAGCACACTTAGAAAGTGGAAGCTAGCACGCTAGGCCAACAAACTTCCCTCCAAAAAGTTGAAGCTTCTCTTGGAGAGTGAAAGCTAGTTAGCCTACCTTGCTAACATAGGCACCACTGACCGTATCCACCTTACTACCAGACCCCATGATACCTTGTGTGAAATATGGGTGTGACCTCTGGTGCATCATGCCACCTAACCAGAACCTACGTTTTCCATTGTAACAGGATCATTTACTTATGAAGATCCAGGTTAGCAACTTTATGGAGTGAACACTACTAGCTAACATTTCTAAAGCCATGAAAGTAGCGCAGCTTTGTCAGCTATTGTGATATTTTGTTACTTACTAGAAGTGAGGCCAATGTGGAAAGGCCTGCAAACAGTCATACAGACCTCATACCAGCGTTTCACTACAGTTTTAATGTCTGTATGTATAGAATGTCACAGACATGAAGAGAATAAACACAACAGGTGAGGGCCACCGCTCCATCTTCAGTGTCCAGCTTTCTCGCTTTGTCAGCGGGGTAAAGGAAAATCACCTCAGCATATTTATCGATAATTATCAGTCAAATTTCCATGTAAACAGATACACAGGCATCCAGTGTGTCCAGCCTGTAACGTTTTACCTTAATAACAACTTAACATATCAGTAAATAGATATCATTGTGCAGCAAAGTATTTTGGCACATCAGTTCCTCCCTGCTCTGTTCTGTGGCTAAATGAAGATTGAAAATAAAGCCTCCAATCTAAAGAAACACCACTGTTTTTTCCTAGTACAGTTAGACAAGCCCAAAACCATGGTAACAAGGATATGGTTGTGAATAAGTTTATATGAAATTTAAGTTCTAATCAGTTATAAGAACAGGTGAAAGCCACCTTTAACAAGGCTTTTCTCTATGAATAGTTAAAACTGTTCCAGTCTCACTGCAATGAACTGAAATGACATTTTGTCAGTCATCAGCCTTAGGCCACTACATGTCGAACCTATTGAACAACCCTCTCGGTCTTAATCATAATAACTAAAGAAGACAAGCTTCTGATTCAGTGGATTTTATCTATAACTTTTTCTTTGAGTATCCCACTGAAATGGTAAAGATAAAAGAAAGACAAAATGCCTTCCAAAAACTGTTTTACCCAACAAAATGAAAGAGTAGAAAAAATGGGCAGCAAACCAACCAGTGTGGCAACAGTGATCCCTAATATTTTTAGTTCCTGCCCACACAAATATTACCAGACACAAAACTGTCAGTCAGAAAGATTTTGTGGCCAAAATGTATTTTTAATTTCGGGTTGAATTTTCCTCGTGTGAAACTAAATCTCAAGGGAATGTGAGTATTTCCCAATTCACTGGCAGTTTTCTTAATGTTAAGGAAAGTTTAACGAGTATATGACTAAATAAAGGATTTTGTGACTTGTTAAAGGATGGTGCTGAAACGACCGTCAACAAAAACATAATAATAGAAGCTGGTGTGAAGACTGCCAAACAAGCCTAAACAAGGCATTGACAGCCATGACAGCATGTGAACTGCCCCTGTAATTTACCTGCTACAAGTCAATTATCTCTATTAAAAATGGGGAACATGTTTTGTACCATATCTACATAATAACAGATCATGAGCAACCGTAATTCATTGTTGTCAGTCTCACGGTAAACGGCACGACGAGTCGGCCCGGCTGGCTGATCAAAGGAAGCAACACTGATGACAAATAAGGGTGGAGAGAAAGTAAGGCGGGGAATTAACCAGATGATTTACTCCGGAAAGCTCTGCCTCCAATAATGGCTTGGCCTGAGGGATGACTCTGATCCAACAGAGAGAAAGAAAGAGTGAGGATAAAGACAGTGGAGAGCCTCGATTCCTCTTCATTGTTTAGAACATTTACCCTCCGATGTTAAAATCCTCATCTGATGAAGAGGTAAATCCTGCCAGTCTTTTATTCAGCGCTCAATACAAAGGAGGGCGAGCCTGAGAAATCATTCATACACCTGCGTAATGCCGACATCCTTCTCCCTTAGGGTCAAAGAGGCAGTAAATCTCTTTGCAAAATAACTTCCTTTCAGCGGCCTTATAACCGAGCCACCTCTGTATTTCTTACACAGATACAGATGATGTCTTTGGAGATGGGAGGGGGGTACAGAACAATGAAGAAAAGAGAAGCAAAGTGGGGGCGCGGAGAGGATCGATGCAGAGAAATGAGAAAGCAGAGGAGGTTGGAGGCAAAGTTAAGGAAAAAAGAAAGGAGGATCTTTGATGTGGTTTGTTTGTATTGCTGTTCACAAAGTCAAAGGTTGTGTAATATGCAAAGTACACATGAAAATAAAGGATCTACTAATGGAAATGTTTTGGTTAATCATAACACGCTGAATTCTCGACATGATAGAGGTATTAAAGAGTGAGCTTACTGCTAGAGGGATGTGTGCGTACACCTTTGTTTGATCTACGTGGCATTGTGTGAGAATAAGTACAGTATGTGTGCGCTCGCCGTGGTGTGTGTTTGCTGCGGCGAGAGCAAGAGCGGCTGAGAGTGCTGTGTTGGATTTGCAAGAAAGCATGATTTATGTTGTGGGACCTTGATCTTTTAAAAGGCTCTGGGATTTTTACACAATAATTCTCCTTGGCCTCAGCTTAAATAAATGAAGTGCCTGCTGCGAGCGTCTAGAATAGGTTTAAACAGATTGATCGGTGCTGGACACGGAAAGATGGGAGATTATAAGATCATGTTACTTTGCGTCAAAACAAGGCCTATAAATGGAGGTTGTAGTTCTGCTGAGGCTTCATTATTTAAGAGTAAAAAGCATGTTTAAATTAATACAAGTCTATTTTGCTCCTGTCTAGGAGGGCAAAATGACTGGATACTCATTTAAAGTCATAGTTTACACTGTTTGCAGCAGCAACATCAAAAACTGGACACAGGAGGATCTCTGTCTGTGTGATCTTATCCCATTATCTTCCTCTGTCTGAGGCAATGTGCACTAATGGAATGAAGGTAGGTGCAATCGCAGGTAAACAAAATGTTTACTAAGCCCCGCCCCCCATGATTACTGTCACTTTAGATGAGAGAAGCGACACCTCACTTTCCTGTTGCCAGACTAAACAACAAAATAAAGTGTCATATGGAAATTCTCTTAGAGCACACTGAACTCCACGGCACAGCACTTTAGATTGAGGGACTATCCACACGAAAACGCTCTTTGGTGTAAACGCACGTTTTCCATCGTTTTGGCCGATTGTCCACGTGGATCCTGTAAACGCACTTTTTTGAAACCTGGTCTCAGAGTGGAAAAATCCGGAAACGCTGCCCTCCCGTTCTCGTGTCCATTACATGGACGTTGAATAAGATGATTGTCTTTGTCAGGTTGGTCCACCTTGATGAAGACAGGGACTGAAAAACAATTTTTTTTCATATTTTCTATATGATAACGCCCATTGTAGATCAACTACAATAAACTGTGCTTGCCTGTCTGGTCATCAGATTTGTATTAGACTTAATTTAAGTTAGTTTAGTCAGGTTGTTTTCGCACAAAAGTGGAAAGTGTCGTTGGTCGAGCTGAAGATGTTTCATCAGCCGCTCTCTGACGTGGTGGAAGGGAGCCGCGTCCTTGCGTGACCAGCGTAC
>OMLP01008696.1:11425-26529 GCA_900302685.1 Spondyliosoma cantharus | reverse complement strand
TACACATAAAAAAAAAATATATATATATAAATATATATATATATACTTAAAATTAGCATTATTTTTGTTGGTGAAAGCTATACAGGTACAACATAGTCATCTATATTCATATTTTAAATGTTTTTACACTGTTGATCTTTGGTATTAACTTTATTAGAACTGCTGAGCTGAACATTAGGGCCCCCTCTCTCTCCCGCCCTCTCGGTGATAAGTTACAGTGAAACTCGGGCTTTGTAACGTTCGTAAAGTTGAGTAGCTTTAGATATGTGCAGGAACACAGTCTTTAAATGAGTCGGAAGCTGGCAGTAGCTGTCTGTTTGATTGCAGGACACAAGATCTGGAAACATGTGATTAAGTGGATTACATCGTTGGAATCTGTTTACGCTGGACCATGAGCTGTTCTGGGGCCGAACTGGTCAGGATTACTTGTGTTGCAATGTCCCGTTACAATGTTAAATGTTAAATGCCACTCTTTCCAACTGTTAATGCTCGGATCACGCAGTGTGCGATTTCATTTCATGAATGGATGGACAGTTACATGGCTGGCTTGTTTGGAAGAGAGAGCTGGTTAGCACAGTATCAGGTAACCTAACATTAACAGAATGGTTTGTGTTCTGGCCTGCCCTCAGTGCCCTGTCCCCATCATGGACACGGTGATGGTGTGGCGCTATATATTTGAGACTAGATAAACTGAAACGGGTCAGATGAGAAAGGTCTGGTATGATCTGCTATGTGAGACTAGATATGACTCGAATGCCAAACCTGTCAGCCTCCGGTAAATCAGCTGTTCCAAAATGAACGTTAGCCCGGGGCCACAAAGTTTGAATGGTAGCCCATACTTCCTAACCCTATGGCCAGAGTACTGCATGGAAGGTGTTTCATGGAGTGGAGAATTATCTTGCCTCTCTTAGTGTAGATTGGAAAACATGACATTAATTAAAGTCCGTGGCACATGTATTGCTGCTGCATGTCTAACGTGAACGTACAGCAGATACCTGTCTGTCAGGTCGTTTCCTTCAGATTAGGAGGGGGAGGGAGAGCAAGAGGATGTAGACATTTTCAGCAGAAGTGGCCGTCAAATGACGGCGATTGACTCAAAGTAACCTCCTTGCACAAATGGCCACGTACTCCCCCGCATGGTCGCTGGAGGCTGCGGGGCCATCGGCAAGTATTGATTTGTACTAGTTGTTAAATAGTTTGTAAAAGGTCCTATCAGCGCAGATAGCAATATGCTAATATATCATTTCATGAACATGACGTGAGACTATATGTGGTGTTAGATCATTCTATAGTGATCTGACGTGATAATACTCGTCTTTAACACATTTTATCCACATTACTGATTAATATTGATTATAAATCTTATCATGTTCACACTGAAAGCACCAACAGTCCCCACAATATTGTCAAAATATCGATATTGAGGTAACAGTAAAAAAAATATTGAGATATTTGATTTTTTTCCCCCAGTCCTACGAATCCAAACTCACTTATCAAGAGCTTTTGTGGAGATTTGTGAGTTATGCTTTCACCTTGATGAGTGCAGATTTATTAACTTTAACAACTACATATCCAATCAATACAAACATCACACCAGGCACTCCTCGACATTTGTAAGCATACTGTGCAGAATTCATGTTACAGCTGCTTTGAATGACTCTGATCTTGGGGAGCAAACAGTTTACTGTTTACACATGTAGGTCATTGATTTGGAGTTCAGTTTTACAGAGTTTTATCTTTTTGTAACTCTGTTTTCTGTTCTATGTTAGCTGTTCAGACAGCCACCGTAGTTTAGAACTGATTTCTACTTTTGTTCTTACAGAAAACATTTAGACTTTTGAGAGCAGGAAGATCCCTGGTCTAATGATCAACATTAGTACCATTACCATTAGAATCATTACCATGTAAGTGAAGGTCAAACCAATAATATCCCCCACCGTGTTGTAATGCCACTGAATTATACAGAAGGGCATTTTAATAATTCAACAATCATAACCACATGTATTTCAGAATCCACACTCCGACAGGGCTGTGTTCATGCTCGGTTGGACACATTTTACTTGGAACCGTGCACAAATGTGCCGTGGCTTCAGGCCACATGATGTCATCTGTTGGTCGGTGCATGGACTGTACTTACAAACACTTCTGTCTCACATCTCTGGTGGATTGCCACAACATTTCAGACAGTGTGGTAACTCCAGCAGATACATCCTGGGTGAGTGTAACAACAGCAGCCCTGCAGCTGGCCAAAGTCACAGTTTCTGATACAAACTGAAGTCTTTTAGTTTTGTCTTCCAATGAAATGTGCCCGTTTCAAGGTAACAGCCCTCTCTTTGAGGCACGATATTCTTAAACCCTCTTTCCACTTTCTGATTTGAAAGGTCAGAGTGCATCCATGAGTAATTGAAAATGTACATGTGGTTATAATTGTACATCACTACCAGGAACTGGGAAAGACAAATGTGAGTCAAGCAGAGTTACTGACTCTGAGCAGAACGAAATGGATCACAAGTCAGAGGAAGCGTCAGTTCCTTGTAGCTTCCCAGAGCGTGGAGGATGATACGTGGCCTGTGTAGGCAGCAGACATTAGCATTGATTCCTCTCACGAGAAGGAATCTGATGACTCCTCTTAACCACACCTACGGACTCACAGTTACCAGTGAAAGAGGTGTTCAGCGCATTATTTCTCCTCCTCATTGTGCTCGGGAGGATTTTCTGCTCTCAGCTGTATGTCCACCGTCCGCTCCCTCTGGCTGCGTAACTCCTGAGAGCGAACGGTCCAAGAAGCCAAAGAACAAGTTCAGTGCGAACGCTGAACGAGCAGCTTTTACGCTTCGAATGAAGATGTTGAAATCCTGATTGCACAAAACCGTCAAAAGAACGATTCATCTGCTCACTGCCTCCGTCCTTACCTCAGCAACACCTGGAGGCTGGGCAGATCTGCAGATCAGATGATTCATAGAAGAGAGCCACAGAATCTAATTAGCCGACACTCAGAAGATAAGAGCTCCTGCATGCTAATGCGCGTTTCATCTCTGGGGAGCAAGCAGCCTCAGCACGCCGTCACATGCTGCTCCTGCGGGATGGGACGTGTGCAGGTGTGCGTCTGTATATACGTGCATTCACAACTGCGTGCTTAGGGTTAGATTATTACAGCTCTTTGAAGGCGGCTGCTTGGATTGTAGACCAGTGTTGTTTCATCTTGTGTCTGCTGACTAGCTCTGATAAAATACAAGTTTCCTGCCCGGCGACCAAACAGCGGACCAACACATACAGCTGCGAGCTGATCAGCACAGTTTAGCAGCTGAGCAGCAAGACGTTCCTCCTCAGCAGATGGTGACTAGATTAGATTTCAGAAGTGCCAAGAGGGTCAGACCTACACGTTCTCTGCGTAAACTAGGATTTAAACAACACACTTCATTTTTTTTTCTCCACTTTGCTTATTAGCTTTAAATGATTAAAAAAGAGAGGAGAAAGTTAAACAACATGAATAACTCTGTTCTGTATAGTTGCACTGAGGTGTGTGCTCCTCTGCACTGTAGGGCCAGAACAAAACTGCTGATGCAGCTTTAAACGGCCAGTTTTAACTCATTTGCTCATATATTCATGCTGTATATATTAAAAGACATGCTTTCATATGAATTATTTAAAATGCTATGATTAGACATATTCATAGGCGATCTTTATTGCTGATGCGGTGTGTATCTGACACTTCTCAACTGTCTTTAGTGTTCACCCAGCAACTTTCAGTCCTGTCTTACATGTGATCTGACTCTGGGCCGTGGCTACCCTCTGGACACTGATTTCACTATAATAATTGTAATATTGTAAAAAAAAATAAAAAAAAAAAAAAATGTTATTAATACATTGTGTGTTGAACAGGGAAAAGAAAAGTGTGCTGTCCAAAAGAAGTGTTTGACAAATATCTGAATCACAATCAGGAATGTATTGATCCCTGAGGGGAAATTGATACATTACAGATTTAAATTAAATATAGAAGACGAGTAAGCAAAAATAAAATACAGGGACGTTAGAAGAGGCGAGCGTGTCGTGGATTCGGCCTTCCTGCCTTGAGATTATTCATGGTTAGGTTGGAGGCCTTCGTGAGACGCTCGGCCCTTCACACAGTGAATCAGCATGCAGATCTGACAACGCTGGCTCCAGTCACTCACTGAATATGATCATATGTGTCACATCAGCAGTCGGCCAGCCCGCTTTTTTCACACCGCACTTGTTTTGGAAGGTCAAAGCAACACTTGGTTCACACGCATGATGCAAATCATGTAAAACCAAGGGAGGACAGCCCCACACGTCTCTGTGCAGCCTCACCACAGCGAGCTCAGTCAGCAGCAGCCGAGACCACAGCAGAGACGCTCTTCAGAGGCAGCTTATGGCGTCCCACAGGTGGAGACCTACATACCATTGAATATGTGTGTGAGAGAATCAGAAAGAAGGAAGAGGGTGAAGGAAGGACCTTAACCACTTCAACACACACCCACCCACCCACACACACACACACACACACACACACACCAGGCTAACATTCAGCATTAGCGACAGGCTGATATGTGACTGAGACGGGCTTCAAAACCATGACGATGTAATGAAAAGGAGAAGTGGGTCCTGTGACACATATGATGTATAATGTGTCACCATGTTAGTCAGAGCGTCACTTACTGTAAAAACTCACTCAAATGTAATTTTAGTTTGTTCACGTCAGAAATGTGAAGAGGAGACGGCCGCGGGGTCCGCTCTGCGCGAAGGTGACAGTCTTGTTCCTGAACGACAGCAATTTCCACCGCGTAGATAAAGAGCGTCGCCACACATCGATCAGTCTGACATTATGACATGAGGTTGTTAGTCAGTCGTTTGTCATGACAAATGTACAGCTCAACAGAGAAGATACTGCACGGACGTAGAACGCTGCTGTCAGACACGACTTCAGAGGATTCACAAAGGAATCCACAGTCGTCCTATAGACGACCGAGGGAGACGGGAAGGTTGCATTTTTCACGTAATGTTACAGTCTGCTCACATAAGGGCCAATGAGAGGTGATTAATATGTTAACTGCTACAAATGACCTACATAGAGCCCCTTCAACATGCAAACATTAGAGAGATAATAACCCTTCTGGAAAACGGAAACGGAATCCGCACAGGGTTCAGTTTCCCTGGATTCTTGAAACTACTGACAGCTGTTGTGTTACGCTTTTGTCTAAAGTCTGGCTACCATCCGCATCAGTGATGCCAGCCTGTGCTTTTTCGACCAGGTATCGGATCAGAAAAGAAATCAGTTACTAGAAGTGAGACACCGCTGTTGCCTAACTCCGTCTGAAATCAAAGGACGCAGGATTTAAGACCGGCATCGTCATTATGTGGTTCTGTATGTGTAATGGTGGCCGGGGGTTATCAAACAGTCAGCGGTGACTCAGTTAGATGGAGTGCAGTGAATGGTTAATCCTCCCTCTGGAGCACTGGGAGTCGACTAGAGCTGGATAAGATGAGCGTGCAGTTTCATGTCAATGATGAGATGGAGACTGGCCAAGCAATGAGCTGTTGCACCACAGACAAGCAATTACACACAGTTTTTCTTTTTACAGCATTAGGCGATGATTAGAAAAATCCATCGACAGAATATTCACACAATGATAAAGTTATGCCCCCGCCTCCTACGTCCAGTGTGGTTTAGTTTGTTAACACGCAGGCTGTTGAGTCGAATCAGCACCCATGAGCCAATCTGCTGACGCCCGCCAAGCTGAAAATGTCAGTAAAAGGTAATCCTAAAGCTCTGAGGCTTCACCACACTACCAAAATGTTGTCCAGGCAAATGCATTCATGACATGAAAAATGTGTGCAGAGTTCCAGGAAGTGACAGAGAAACACCCGTCAACCCGTCTGTGACTCCACACTCAGAAAGACTTAACAAGACGAATACGAGTGTCAAATGTGTGAAAAACACTTGAATGACTCTCAGGAGCTCTGGGACCGAGCGAACACGAGTCAAAACTGGATATGTGTGGCTGGCACTGTCCCCTGTTACGTCTGGTGAAAAGCAAACACTGCATTCCGCCGTAAGACCCTTGCACGTGGCGGCGGCAGCGGCGTCTCGGTTTTGCGGATGCCCCGCTGCGTCGAGACCCGTTCGACTTTCAGCCGCCTCGTGATCCTGTCCTGTGCGAGAGAATCCTGCAGAGTCACATCAGGCGTTGAGCTCACAGGCTCACACAGCCTGGCGATAGCATGAAACGACGAGGGATTCTTCAGTCAGTCCAAGTCCAAAATCCGGAGCTTGTACGAGCGACTCCTGCTCGGAGCGAACACATGTCAGTGAGCTGAGGGGTATTTATGTTGGAGCCAAAATTCCTCCACAGCACTGTGAGCAGCTACTTGTGTTAGTGTTCAGTGGCACTTACTGCTGCTAAATCTGGTGTAACCAGGCGTTTATCACACAGGGACGCGCGCTGTTGTATAACTTGCCTCCATTAACAAATCATCTAAGGACCAGTGGTGCAAAGCATGCTTCAAATCACATGTAGTGGTTCTTCCGTTCGTCTACTGATGCTTAAAGAAACCTCTACTGAGTGAACATACAGACAACCACAAGGTTACAGGTTTACGCCGCAACAAAACGTGTCACATCACGCTCACAGTGCGCGTTTATTGTTTTTATTTTTGTTTTTGTTGGCCTTCGTATGGCTTTATTGATAGTACAGCTTGAGAGAGATAACAGGAAACAGGATGAGAGAGAGGGGGGGGGTGACGCACAGCACAGGGCCCCGGGCAGGGACTGGAACCCGGGGCCGCTGCAGCGAGAGAGAACCATGTGGTTATTGTGACTGAAGCTAACCAGGGAATAAGCAAAGCATCTTCATAAGATGAAAGGTAAAAACGTGTTAAGTTCCAAATACCCATCGTTTTGCTGAAAACATTTATTCTGGCGACTGGGTTGGGCAGAGATATCCTGACGTTTACTTGGATGATGAGAAAAAGCGATTTTTGATGATCGGTGAGTTGTCATGGAGCTGATTCTGCGGTAATTTCCTTCTTTAGAAACAGAATTGTTCAGGGGCGTCATGTAGCTGAATGAGCGTTGCCGAGGCGTTGCCAGTGTTGTCGAGGAGGTTCACCAGCTCCACCTCAACAAACTGGGTTAGTGGGCACCTAGATCTGAGGTTACTCGTTTTCTTTTAGTACCTGTTCCTGAATCATGGCTTAAAAATAACCAGAGCAACAAAAAAAAACAAAAAACTGACAGAACGTATATTTTTGGATTCCCCTTGACAACTCACATTTCCTTTTTGTGCTGCTGCCTCTCAGGGTTTCCATAGCTGTGGGTAGCTGTTTCATAAGGCGAGTCCTGAGCTGAGTCAAACATGTCGATTAGAGGCACGTGGGGACTGAAGGAGGATCCCTTTGCAAGCACTCCTCTTCTGGAGCAAACTGATTTTTAGTTTGAAGAAAATCAAAACGTAGCGTGTTCAGAAAAGCTGGTGGCGGCCCGATGTTTGCTGATTAAAGCAGGGAGAGATCAGTTCAGTCTGCCGGGAGCAGAGCTGCTGCACCAAAAGCCTCAAAGGCTGGTCTCCTCACCACTCCCTCCGTCCCTCATGATGACAGTGCAACTGTGCACTCGCTCTCAGCCCCGAGCGCTCGCCTCAGTTTAATGCTGCAGAATTCGTTCACGGCATAAAATCCGGCTGTCAACAGAAATGTCCTCAGAACCATCATTACTTTGGCGAATTTACTCTGGTTTGTACAGAAACTGGGTCTTGGAAAAAGCACCAGAGGAACGCTTGAAGATTTCAATAATATGATTTAGAAAAGCCACCAGTTTGGCTGAGTGCTGCTTTGTGTTAGAGGTCAACTCCCGTTTCCAAAACTCTGCGTTTACTATAAACTGAAGCTACAAATTATGGAGCAGGAAATGACAGACCGACGTGAGACACATCGAGGCAAAGTGAGCTAGCTTTCATGCTCACTTCAACTGATCAGTGTGGTCTTCTCAGACAACTGATGCTGGCGACAGCACATTTGTGTTTTAATTCTGTGTCAGCGCGACAACGCCTCCCGAACAGGACGGTTATGGTAATGTGTCATCAGACCCGGTCAGACGAGAAGATTAATATCAATTCTATCTAATGACAAATTAGCCTAGCTTAGCTTCAGGAGTGTCAACAGGGAGAGACTGCTGCTGTAACCCAGAGCTGGCCTGCCCTCAATCAACTCCAACAGTCCCTCCAGTGCTACAATGACAAAGAGGCAGAAAAGAAAGTCTCTAGTTTTCCTTTCATTTTTCACATTTCATTCATTCAGTTAGAGGTTGAAATGTATTTTCTGTAAATGCGATTTTCTTACATGAAGGTCTGAAACTGTAAGTCTTCTCCCAACTGCCACAGAGTCATGTGTGGAGATATATCAGATACACACTGAATTATTCATGTTGTGTACATAGATATTTATCAGATATGATAGATATGTATTCAATCATTTATGTACTTACATATTTATTGATTTTTCTCTTATTCATCTGCCAAAAATAGTGAAAGCTGTCTGTCTGATACACGCTGTGGATGATAACACCACTTTTTCTTGAAGTTCTTCACTGTTTGGAGCCTCAAACCAAGTCTCATCCATTAAAGTTGGGTGACAGTGACAGTAGAGCTGAATTAAAAATGTGTTTTAAGTAAAAAAAAGAAAAAAGAATTAAGATGTTAGTTGTTGCGTTTTGTAATGTTAGTCCGACAAAATGTGACACCATGGAAACTGCGATGAGCGTGATGAATGAATGGATGGGGAAAATAATCCCCAGTATCTGCTAGGGCTAGGGATATCAGAATGGTATTAAAAGGCCAATATCAGCTCCACTCTGGTGGTTAGCACTCCCTGCGTTCCCATGATAAAACCACGGCTGCACAGCTGCTTCACTGCCGTACAGTCCCAACAAAAGCTCTTAGAGGCGCTCCACCTGCGAGCAGACGGAGCAGTGTGGGCTGAGAGCTGACCGAATAAAAGGTCTTTGTAGGGAAATGTCCCTGGATGATGATTTTTCCTCATCAGTAAAGAAAATAGTGCAAAAAAAATGTCAAACTAAATACAGGCTGTTGAGAGCTGCGCTGGTTTTCTTCAACCTCAGATGGAGGACGTGGCACCCCGAGCTCGCTCCGTCTGCTGACGAGTCTAACTCGGTTTTTCAAGCAATACATGCAGACATTAAAGACATTAATTCTCTAGATGAGGAATAGTTCTGCTTTTTGTAAAAATAAAATAAAATATATATACTGTGTGACGTGCAATAGTTCCTCATTAACACATGCAGAAGTCAATACTTCATCTTAAAGGCTTTTATTGTGAGAAAACCACTTGCTCACTCTCGCCCACAGACATGTGAAAGCAAGTTTTCCAACCGTAGAGAGTCCTGTTTTAACTGCTCGCCTCACAGAGACAGGAAGAGAAACAGACAAGGCAGTGCGCAACACGCCCACGCAACACAACACTGCTCGGGCCTGTACATCACACAGCACTAATGTTTAACTCCAAGTACATTACGCCGCGGGCCGACACACAACAGGTTTTCAGAATAAACAAGACACATTGACGTGAACAGGGCTGCCAGCTTTACACTGAAAGACACAGGAAGTGGGCTCCGAGGTTAGATAGTGCATGTGCTCTGGTTTTGGCAGGTTTACAGAAAAAAAGGCCCTTCTCTCAATATTATCAGTTTTAACATCTCCATGTACTCAGCAAGTGTTCATACGCAGTTTAACACAATGCTTGTTTGCTATGCACGATTGCTGTAGACATGTGGAGCTTGTAGTGGCTGCGCTGTTTACTGAATGTGCCCATGACGCAAAGATATTCAGTTTGCTGTCGCAGAGGAGGAAAGAAACCAGAACATATTCACATTCAACAGGCTGAAATCAAAGAATCTGGACTTCTTCTTCTGCTTCAGAGGCTACTGAAAACAATGAATCAGTTATCAAAATAGTTGCCAATCAATGGATGAATGGATTAACTGTTGCAGAAACGACAAAGTGTTCCTCTCTAGGAGACTCTAGGTTAACGTTCCTCCTGACACTGTTTCGGACAAAAGGAAAATAACACAGGTTGTTAAAATACTGGCAGAACACAATGAAATGAAAGAATCACTTTTATTTATTTTTCATTCAGTCATTGGAACATAAAAAATATCGTCCATGGGCTTTTGGCTAGCCTGGTTGTTATTTAGCTAACTGTGTTAGTCAGCCAACAAGACTGAAAGATTGCATGGAGAAGATAATATGTAACACACAGTAACTACTGTATGTTAAGAAACTTGACATAAATGAGCTACTTCTTCATATATATCATATCAAACGTGTATTTGCTGCTGCTGCAAAGCTTCTCACACTCAAGACTGGAGAGACAAAACTCAAACTATACAGCACACACAACGGTACGAGGATCCCACGCTCCACTAACTGGCTCACTAGCTTTGCAAACTAAAAAAATTAAACAGCAAAAACATTATGATTCTAATTTTTTAAGTTATTATTTTTGGAGAGCCAAACTGAACCTTACAGCAGGTCAGCTTTGGTCAGCCCTGGTTTAAATGTTTAAAGTGTTGACATAATAAAATGCACCCGCACCCGCTGATGGATTATTTGTCTGACATTTAAATTTGATTAACCTTCTATTATATGAAATATCATTTCCATTGTTTTTTTCACTCGCACATCAGGTATTCTGCATCTGTTTGGTACTGAGGCCATCATGGAGCTCTATGACTCACTGCTGAGTGAGAAGAGAAACCCAGAGCACCCGGGGTTACCTTTGTGACCACAACTTCAATCATTTACTTTCCATACTCGTAACCCCCAAAATGTTCCATAAGAAATACACTCTAACTGACATTTAATATCCTTCTGTCAATCACAGATGTGTCACAAAGACCCACATATCTAACATCATCAGTAGTGTTTCAGTGGGTTTCAGAGACATCCTGTGACTAGAATGTATCATTTTCCACATTGAAACAGGTCACCATGAAACAATACAACTATCCATGAGAAGCCGTTACATTAGAAAGGGTTATATATACTAAACCTGTGTATTGATTTAGGTTAGAGTCTCTCCATCCTGCTATAAGACGTGTTTCTGACACAGGCAAGCTGACTGTACAGCACAAGCGTCAGGCAGCAGAGTGGACGGCACACTGCAGCAGCCTGACGCTCTGCTCCAGCCCCACTGAGACCCGGAGCTGTCCTCTGCTTCATGTTGCAGCTGTGAGCGGGCAACAGTTCAGAGCGTATTAACGTTTAAACGAAGCTGATCCTCGACGGTCAGTGCGGAGGCTGCGCATTTTTAACTTGGAGCAGTTCAGCCGCTTTGTTCAATGAGGAGAAACAGAAAGCAGCAACCAGTTGTCGGGGACAGTTGTCTTGACGGCGGCTTACTCAGGATGCACAGAGCCTGTCCTTTGCATTGTCAGACAACTGCTGGACTGCCCCCACAGGCCCAAGGGACAAACGTGGAGCCAGGCCCGATGCACCAACGCCCCCATCTGTACCCACACAGCTGATGCACAGACTTCACATCGGACTTCTGTGGAACATGGCAGCCGGCCAGGCTGCTCAACTTTGCTGGACGTGACTCAGTTTGACTATTTGCATTTCCATATCACATCAACTAAACGCCCTGAGCCTGGACCGTATGTATGACAACATCTGATCGGACTCAGATTCAGATTAAACATGTGAATATATTTTGCTGTCTGTTGGTTTCAGGCTGTTTATCAGCTGTCCAGCGTTCACACCGACCACAAATGGGCCCACCCATGTAAGAGGAAACACATGCGCACACGCACACATGTGCGCACACAAACACACACACACACACAAACACACCCCCTCACGGGAAGCCTCATTCAGCTGAGCAGCTCTGCCACTGTGGGAAATCCCATGGCTCCGTGTCCTCTGACTGCACGCATCCTCACACTTCCTGTTTACAAACACACACGCACGCACGCATGCACGCATGCACGCACACACACACAAGCACGCTGTAGAATAGTACATGTAACTATGTGGAGAGAAAGAGCTTGGTGAGCCACAGTATCCAGAGGTAACCCCGCAGGATTCTGCTCCTCTCGCTGTGTTCCACCGACTCACAGAGGAAGAGGAGGAAACATCTCGTACTGTGACTCTCAACATATCCGCCCTCACCACAGCGCGAGGCTGCATGAGTCGTTTAATCACAGGGAGACTTCTGTCTTCTCATATTGTTTGTGGCGTGAAACGGTATAACCGATCAAGTCATGACGAAAACAAAAAAACAAAAAAAAACCTACGATCAGAGAAAAGCCTTCAAACTAATAGTGATAATGATTTTCTGTTTTTTTTTAAATCTCCCCTGTGAAATGAGACAACCCTTCAACAACCCTCATACATCTTCAGTAGCTGTTCGGGACATTTCCAATAATCAGCTGTGGTGATTTCTGTTGTGTTGTAACCCCAGTATTGTCTTAATGTAATTTAATATTCTTGTGATGGAGATATAAAAGAACACAATTCATTCACAATCTCACCCTGTCAATCCAGTCATGGGATACAAAAGAACACTGCTAATGAAGCACTATCACAGGTTTCCTATGACAGATCTAGTATATGATAAAACCAGTGTTTAAATTGGTTGCACCGTGAACACTTTAAGGTAGCACTTTTTCTAATGAGCCATCCATTAAAAAATGTTGCAAGTAATAACTTTATTAATGTTTCATAGTTCAGATGAAGTCGCTTCAGTGCACTCCGTCAGAAGTGGACTGTCATCATCTGTCAGCCTGATCTCACCGGTGGCTTTTTGGTTTAAAATCCGCACAGGTCACAAGTGAGTCTGCAAACAGTAAGCCATGTGTGCGCTGGAACAAAACCAGGAAGCATAACTTTCACCAAAATAACTTATTGTGAACTAAATCTATTAATGTTATTTACCCTAACCTGAACCCAACCCAAAAGCTGAGCTCAAATTAAAAAAGAACTAGGTCTGTGCTAATTATGTGAAAATATAAATATAAGACTGTGAATAATAAGTGGGGCAGCACTGTCTGTACTGTACAATACAAATGCAAATGCATCTTGTCCTTAAGGAGCTCATGTTAACAGCCTTAGAACCAGCAGAGACAAGCATGTTGTGACAGCGGTCTGTCAAGGTGCCTGTGTGGTGATCGGGTGCTCCTTCATGGTCGCCCCTGAGCTTCAGCAGCTCGGGCTGTAATTGGCAGAAGTGTGTGTTTGTTCTCAGAGACTGAGCCAGCATTGTAATGTGTGGCGGACGGACAAGAATACAAACTTCCGTCCTCACAATAATAGCACTGATAATCTTTTTCCTGTGTTACTGTACATTGTTCCACAGAACGGTCAGACAAAAGCCCCGCGCGCACACACACACACGCACGCGCGCGCACACACACACACACACACACACACACACGCACACACACACACACACACACACACACACACACACCGCTCTTCAGCTCAGACTGGTGACTTCAGCCAAGTCCCCATACAGATATGTGTGGATTTAAGCTGCTCTTGATTTATACTGTGCCAACACTTTTAAATATGCTTTCATCCACAATCTTCTTCTCTGCCTCCTTGACAGATTTTATTGGCTGGGATGTTGGCAGTCACACTAACACCACAACTGTACAAATGAAATCATGGATGCATTTCTGCATGGATGATAGAGTAGACATGTCACACTTCACACGACGCAACATCTGCATATAAACCATACTATATATGTATATATATGTATACACACATACATACACACACACACATGAAGTATGAATTGTAATGAACATGAATTAATTTTTGACATTTGTATTTCAAATTTCCTGTTGTTTTTTTTTATTTCCAGCTCCTTTTATAGTTTTATGATGTTATTTTTTTTTATCAACAGTTATTCTGAAGCTAATACATTTAACCAGTTAGCTGCATTTGTAATATGTTCAAAGAATGATCAGTGAACGCTGAATTTACCCTGTAACATATGAAAACACTTTCATTTTGTTCACTGTTCTAATACTTGTTTTATGTTGGGCGGACATAGAAGAGACACTGTTACCAGTAACGGCTCATGTTAGTGGCTCATCACTTTGACTCACTTCATTAATGCGATTATAAAGGTATTATTGTCTTTTTATTTAATATTGAGCACTTGTGAGCTCTCTGCAGAGGCAGCAAGACATTAATAACATAGAGTTACAAAGGTAAGAATCACTTCAGTATTGTGTTTGTTGCACGGTTTGACATTCAGCTGTGTTTTCACGATCACAGTGAACCTCCGGCTCTGCGGTGGAAATGAGCGCTGCCTCCAGGAAATGTTTGTAGAGCTAAAACTCTAATGTGCTCAGTAATAAGAGGAGGATCAGACTGTTTGTTATTCATGGTGAAATTGAACTCTGGCGTCTTCGGGGGAAAAAAACAGGCATCTTTTCTCGACTCGTTTCTGAGTTGTTTGTCCTCCCAACTCATTAATCCTAATTGGTCTTTACTGGAGAAAGACTAGAGACACTCCAGCCGCCCAAACCCACAGAGAGTGTTGAGACAAGTGATTCACTCACTGATTCCAGTCCAATTACCCACACATATTCATCCACAGATTAACTAGTTGAGAAGAAAAATCTCATTCATATTGCACTGTTGAAAGCTTGGCACCGACCTACCAGCCATTTGTCTCACTGGCGACAACACTCACATTTCTGAGGTCTCCTGCTTTAAAATATCTGCCAATGTGTGCCCCGGCTCATGTCCAAATATATAATCTGCACTTCGTGATTACAATAAGACCAGTCACATTCAAAAGCAAGCAGGAAGGCTTTGATTAAAGCTCAATCACCTTTTTCGCTTTCGACTCCTCATGTTGTCATGGCTGACAATGCAGCAAACAAAATGAATTGCCATCAGACATGGAGGAACATTTCATTTGGGGTTGTGTTTCTGTCCGCCTGATCAAACTTCAATATTCGCTTTCTTTTCAGCTCTAGTTTGGTCTCTACCAACTCTGGCTCATTGATAAGAATCAGGGGAGCCTCGACCGAGTCTGAGGATTTTAAGGAAAAC
>OMLP01008694.1:2239-14289 GCA_900302685.1 Spondyliosoma cantharus | reverse complement strand
GACACGTCTCGGCTGGATGAGGACTCCGACTCGGTGATGCGCAGTCGCAGCCCGGCGTTCTCCATCTCCAGCGAGCGCACCTTGTCGATGTACACAGCGAGCCGGTCATTGAGGTTGCACAGGTCTTCCTTCTCCTGCAGCCTGGTGATGCGGGCCGGGGAGACGGCGCCGCGGCTGATGCGTTTCTGGCCTGGGGTTTCCATGGTAATAATGGCTCAGCAAGAGGTGCAGAGGGGGTGAGTCACTGGCTGTGAGGGGAGGAGGAGGGTGAGGGAAGAAGAGTTAATGAAAACCACAGTATCTGGGCAGCCTTCCCTGGAAACGCAGTGCACCAAATCACAGGCAGAATCACACGTTAAACTTTAATAGAGTTTGTACTGAAGAAATGTTCCAGCCTTGCATAACTCTGATCCTTGTCTGGCAGTCTGCATTCTGTAATAGGCCTACTCGCAGCTCTGCATGATAATGTGACCCAGGATCCTTTTTCCACAGTCAGCAAGCAACATCTCTTAAACTTCATTTAATAACGGCCCTCGACTGTATCTGTATTGTATGAATGCGTGAAAGTAATGTGCAGGCAGAGGTCGCTCACAGGAATGTGGTTTCGGTGTTCTTGGTTATTGTTCTCAGACTGCCCTTTTCCTGCTTGAGTGATCCCAATAACGTCCCTCCAGTCACACACGAACACTGTCATATCACATGCCTGGCGCTAGTCCCCTCCGGCTCCATTAAACTGTTGTCAGAGTAGTTAAGCCACTTTACGCAGTTCACTCCTGAGCAAACATATTTCCCACGAACACACAAGGCCAATTAAACACTTGTATGATTACTCCCAAAATATGCACCCGCAACCAGGGTGACCAAAATAAATAAAATCGTTTCCTTCCTGCCCTCGGCTCTCCGCAGGAGTAAAAATGGAGGTAAACCACAAAAAAATGCTTGTAATTACTTCTTATAGTTCACTGTGTTCATGAGCATGTTCTGCAGTGATCACTTAGCCCACAACCACCCGCACGAGCCCCGACCATGATACCAAAGAGTTGACTCATACTACAAACTAATACTGCAGGATGTCCTGATAAGGACATGCATTCACTGTGCGGCCCTTTGAATGGGTTCAAACTGAGAAATGAGTAGAAGAGCGATGCAGTTAAAGCTTCAGTCGCTCAAAATACAACACAAACTTTGTTTTTTAATTACATCTTTGAAAAAGTATATTTGAAGATGATGGAGTAAAAAAAAAGAATAAATCTTTCGCTGGCTATGCTTCCAACAAAATTGCAATATGGCCGTGTTATGTCCCCATCAGAGAGCAGCAATTGATGAGGCATTCAACAATACTAATAAATGCGTCATTATTGTCATCATCAGCTACAAACACATGTGACTTAAGAACGGCTCTTTCTCCGCAGCTGCTTCACTCACAACCCAACAATCCATCCCCACTGGATGGCGGGAAAGCCTACTCCAGTTTGGCGCAGCGGTGGGCGGACGCACCAAAACTTTGCCATCCATCCCCTCACCGCCCATTACCAAAAGTGCACGCAGCGACATGCACGCCCATGTGGGTGGGATGGCGCACACACGCATGCACACGATGTGTGCACACGCCCACAGGAGCAGACCCATACGCTCACACAAGTACTCTCTGGGCTAACTCTGAATAAATGAAGCATCCATTTGAGCTCCCGAAATGTGCCGAGCATTAACAGGTGCTGTCTGATGTCCCGCTCTTCAGTGCGAGCAGGCAGGAAAATGAGAGGCAACTTTTAAAAGTTGCTGAAAGTTGTTCAGCACCACTCCCTGAATGAAACTCAAATTAACTTTGAGCTGACTGCACAAGTTAAACAATAGAACAATAGTCTGACCACATTATTTGCACAGCAGTGGCTCTGTCTGGCAGAGTAACAAACAGAGAAAGTCTCACAGGGAGAGAAAAAAAAAATCTGAGCAAACTCTCTGAACCTTACCTCGGCTGTCTGAGAACCTCTCCACTGCAGCCTGCTGAAGGGACTGAAAGTGAGTGTGCAGGACCTTTCTAGAAGTTTATCTGCTGGTTGGAGTGTGAGTGTGTGTGTGCTGCTGTGAGTGTGTGTGTGTGTGTGTGTGTGCCGTACCCCAGAGGAGCGTAGAGAAGAGGATCCGTTGAATAATGCAGTCTTGCTCTCTGCTAGTGGGTGTGTGTGCCTTTGGCTCGTGCCCTGAACTGCTCTCCTAGCTGTCGCTCACTGCACATGTACCTACTGCTGAAGAGGGAGAGAGAGGGCGGGAGCACAGAGGGAGGGTGGGGCGGCGAGGAGGAGTCAGACCAGACAGACTCTGTGTGTGTGTGTGTGTGTTAGTCACTGTATTGACACACACACACAGAGCAGCTGCTGAGCTTTATCTCTCCCTGCACTGGCCCTATCTTTCCCTTTTCTCATTTCGCTCAGACAGCGCTCTCGCAGACAGGCTGACCTCAGCGGCCGGTGCAAGTGGTCTGTCAATAAAATCGCGGTGACACCGATGATACTGAACAGCTCCCAGGTGGGTGAAAGTGTGCCAATGTGCGGCTCTCGCCCCCGCTTCCCCCCTCCCGCTGCTGCGAAGAATGCATTCTTAACCCACTTTTTTCTGCTTGAAAAACGGCCGTGACAGTAAATACATGGGAGAGGAATTTCTGTTTCATGAAGCAAAAAAAAAAAAAAAAAAAAGCCACCCTGCTTCAGAGGGGAACACAACACATGACCTCGGCACACACAAACACTGCTTTCATCAAACAAGCTAAAAGTACACAGAAATCCTTCATTACCTCGCAGTGAGGTCCCGGTGTTATCCATGGCAGAAAAATAACCTGTCAGTAAGCTCGCCCGATGAATCCGAGGAGGGAAAAGTCCACAAATCTTTAGCATTATATTCCCAGTGAAGGACTGAATAATTCCCACAAGACATCCTGACAGTCTAAAGGTCTGCACCAAGTTGATTCTGGTCTTATATTTATTTCCTCTGGGTGGAGTTAATGGATCCACAGGTCCAATCAAGTTCTGATGCAGGGGAAAAAGACGCTTTCTCCGTGTGTATGTGTCTCCTCACCATGGAAATGCAAGTTCGTCCATTCATGTGTGTGTGTGTCTGTGTGTGTGCATGTGGTTAAACAAGGGGCAAGACAGCATCTCTGTTTTTGGGCATTGGGCAGGCCCAGTGGCTAAGGGAGTATTCCTGGCTTCAGTGTGGCCCTACAGTGGAAAGGAGCCGTCAGTCTCTGAGTCACACGTCCCCTTTGCAAACAGCTCTCTTGTTCCATCTCCACCTCCTCTCCACCTCCCTCTCTCTCTTATCCCTTCATCTCAAGTTTGTCAGCACTTGTGTTTCCATGGAAGTCGCGCTAAGATGAGAACCAGGAGGCATCAACGAGCTTTTCTACAACTCCGCAGATCGTCTTTCCTTTCTCGTGCCGTCTCTGTGCACAAACAATTCAATCACACAACTTCTTCTACAAGGAAAGCAAAAAATGTCGAGCCTAAGAAAACTTTGTGCACAAACCATCAGTGCTACAATTAATGAGTTAGTCGACTGGGAGAAAATAAGTTGCCAACTACTTTGATATTGATTAAAACTGTGTCAGACATTAGCTGCTGCTTCTCTCTTTGTCATCTGTAATGGTTAATTAAGTCTTTGGGTTTTTTTTGAAGATGTCACTTTGGGTTTGATTAACCGATTAATCATGAAAATAATCGAAAGATTCATTGATAAATTTAAATCCTTGGAAATTGTAGCCCTACATACCATAAAGGAAAAAAATCCTAATCACCCTCATTACTCACTGTTTTTTTTTTGTTTTTTTTTTGAAAAATGGTTAAAAAAAAAAACTAAATTTCAGTTTTCCCAGATGCGTGACATAAACAAATGCTCGTTTTGGGTGACCAGTAGTCCACAACCCAAAGATATTCACTTAATGATATTAAAATAGAGAAAAGCAGAGAATATCTGAGGCAGGGGTCACCAACACGGTGCCTGCGGGCACCAGGTAGCCCCCGAGGACCACATGAGTAGCCCTCAGGCCTGCTCTAAAAATGAAAATTGAATATTGATATTATCTGTTTCCCACCTTGTTAAGTCATTGCTGATAATTACTGTGAGAAATCATTAACGTGATCAGTGTCTTCACATAGATATTAGTATCATTAATCATATTTAACTAAAGGCAAACTGAGCAAATTTGTTATTTCAGAAGAGTGTATCAAACTGGTAGCCCTTCGTATGACTCGGTACCCATGAAGTAGCTCTCAGTTTCAAAAAGGTTGGCGACCCCTGCTCTGAGGCCTGTACCAGCAAACGTCTGGCATGAAAAGTGAGTCAAACAAACGACTGACAGACGACTAATTGTCTAATGATTAACCAGATCACTTCTTACACAGTAATTTGCACAGTGATGCATCACTACCTGTTGGATCTCTGCTCTCTGTCGATCATTTGTTGGTTTGTTTTAAATGTTGAGACGCGGCGACTTCATTAGGTCAACTATTATTTTTCAATCTCCGTCCAAGTGTGTCTGGCACATAGCTGCTGTCTGAATCCCAAATGCATTCAGACACTGCAGAGACAGGAACAGGCATGACAGACTGTGATGCAACTCACCCGACAAGACAAGTACTGAACAATATGTTGGCAGTCAGTTTTTTTTTTTTTCCTGTCCCTGCCTCGCTCCTCATCTTTCTCCCTCTCTCTCTTTCTGCCCTCGCGGCATTCCAAGCGGGCAGCAGCAAACAAGGCGTGCCTGTTGTGCAATCTGCGGGTTTCATTTCTCCATCAGGAGACTCGCTGCTTTCCTGGGAAAAAAAAATACAGCAACGGACGAAGACCAATTTCAGCATGAGGGTGTTTGAGGAGGGGAAGGAAGTTTTCTAGCTAAGAAGGCCCCTAGAAACACTTTCACACATGCTCTGCAGTTTAAACACGGCTTCTGTTTTTCCCAGCCCTTCATCAGTTTTCCTCCATTTCCGTGCACACAGACGTACAATACTGCTCACGTCCCGACTCATTTTCAGATAACGGGGCAAAGCGGTAATGATTAATTTGCATAATTTAAAGCATTAATCTCTCATTTGACAAACCACCAGAGTCACTTACTCAGGAACACGTTAGCTGTCCTTGAGCGAGCGTCTGCGCTTGCTTTGTACCTGATCAGCAGCTTTAACTCTGAGGCAGTGTTATTTCTGCTATTCAAGAACCATTGTTCACACATTGATCATTAATAAAAGACATCCGTCGCCACATCTCTGTCCAGCGCACAAGAGCCCGCTGTGCTTTAAAGGATATCAACTACAAATAATTCTTCCCTCTGTTCAATTCTACTCCTGTAAAAGTGAACAAACTGCGATGTCAAAGAATTGCTGCTTCGGGAGCCTTTTGTTTTGCATGTTATGCCAATCATTCATGACACGATCGCAGCAGCCTTCAGTCTCATGTAAATCCATTTCATAAGCGTTCATAACGTGCAAGGAAGTGTGGGATAAATATTGCTGGGACGAGCGGCATGATGTGTCATCTTCGATGAGACACTTCTCCTTCCTGGGTGGGTCTGAACAGATATAGACCGTGACGGAGGAAAGATCAGAGGGCCGACTCACTGCTTCAATCGGCAATATGAGGAAATGACTGTCCCGAAGGGGGAACTGAGGAAGCTGTAGAAGGGACAGAATACCAGGCTGAATAATCCTCGACCAACTGTGGGTGTGTTTCAGTGGTGAACAATCTCACCTCTGGAGCAACATCTGCCTCTGCCAGCATGCTCCACTTGACTCAATAAAAGTTAAAAATACGTGAAAGTGTCCAATTTACATCAGCACTTAAGTACAACTCTGAAGTACTCGCACTTCAGTAACATATTTTAATTTTATGCTACTTTATACTACTACTCCACTACAGCTCGGAGATAAAATACAGCACTTTTCACTCCACTACATTTATTGGTTTGAAAGCATTTAGTTGAAGATTTGTTTGGAGTTGTCTGAAGGTGACATGTTGCGTTTACAGGAGGAGACCTTTGTCATATTTCTGGATCGTAAGAATACATTTATTTGCTGATTATATTTTGTATCATTAACTAAAGTGTGCACTAGTTTAATCGAGTGAAAAGTGCAATGTTTACCTTTTGAACTCCACCGAAATAAAATGTATAAAGAAGCAGAACGTGCAAATACTAATTAGATCAAACTTCATCGACCCCTTAACAAGGAAATTCACTTGTTACAGAGGGAAAGAGACCCAAAACAAGACCAAGCAAGCCGAACTTGGAGCGGGAGATGAGTGAAGTAAAAATCAAAACAGACTAAACACTCCATTCACCAGCGCTGTATAAAGTACCCAAGTAAAGATATTTGGGACTGACATTTTCAACTTTTTATCATAATCAGATCCAATATGAAGTATTTCTGAGATTATTGGACTGTTTTTTATTCATCAGATTGCTGATAAGATAAATAACGATGCAATCTGCAAAGTAAATACTGACAAAAGTTTTGAAATAAACGAGTACACCGTGCAATTGCCTTGAATACTTGGAAGTCAAGTATAAGAAAATGTAAATTCTCAAGTAAGGTACAAGTACCTCAAAGTTATACTTATGCACAGTGTGAACAAACTTACTGACAAGATAAATAATGATGCCTGCAATCTGCAAAGTTACTATTAAACAAAGTTATCCAAATGAATGTAGAGGAGGAAAAGTGTAATATCTGCCCTGAAAATGTAGTGAGGTGAAAGTGCGAGGTAGAAGAAAATGTAAATGCATCAGAAAAGTACAGCACTCGAGTAAATGTACTTAGTTACATTCAATCAGAAGTGACGGAGAAGGACACACATGGTGTAATATACCAATAAAAGTAGTGTAAAAGTAGAAATAACAGCACAGAGAAGCTGGATCACAGAGGATAGTTGCATGGTGTAAATATGAAGGATATCCTGCATGTATGTTTTCTTCATGTAAGGATATGAATACATGTAAAGTATAAGTACTTAGGTAAATCTACTCGCACCACTGGCTGCTGTCCCCCTCCTCCCCTCTTCCTCTCCTCCCTCCTCTTCCTCCCCTCCTGAATGATGCTGCAGCGGCCTCACTGCGCCTCTCTGGCGCCCCCTGTCTGCCCCGCGGTCTGTTTGTCAAGTCATTCACCGGCACAGAGAGGAAACGACGCGCCCTCCACCGGCCGACGGACCGAATGGAAACTTGTGCGTGATATCTGTGCGCCCGGGTCACCGAGTTCACTCACGCAGCTTCTGCACTCCGACAGAAACACAGTCGCCCGAAACGCAACATGGAGCAGAAGACTAAACATTATTAAAACTGCGACAGTGTGACGCTCTCACCTTCTTCTCTGCTGAAGGAGTCAAGCTTCTTTTTTTTCTTCTTCTTCTTTTCTTCCTGCAGTCGGTTAAAACATGTCCCCCCTTCTTTCCACGGTCACTATTGACCTTTGGAAAAAGTCGACAGTCCAGTTAGTCATGATGTGATCCACCGGGCAGCTTTTTCTTTGAACACATCGGTGAAGGAGAACTCCTCCGAGCCGAGCCAGCAGCCGACAGCCACCTGCAAATCAACACACTTGATTAGGCTGCCAATCTCTGCTAATTACAATGCAGCCTATAGGCGCCACCTGGCGACCATCATTAACGCTTTGGTCGGTGCTGGGTTTATTTATTTTTTTGAGCTGGGGAGGATTCAGGTGAGAGATACATTATATAAGTAATCTCAAGGGGACAGAAACCTGAACACATTAGTCACAGATCACAGTTCAGATACCTGTTATCATCAATACACTTTAGATGAATGCACAAACAGTATTCATTTCACCGGGGGCCCCCCTGCAGAGCCCTCGGGGCCCCTCCCCTCCCTCCGTGGACCCCACTTTGGCAGTGATTGATACAACTGACCCAAGCCGGGTTTCACATGAATTGATAATTTAATTAAACCGGCGGCCAGGAAGCCTCACACAACCATTCCTCAAGGCGACCACACCAGCACGCCCGCCCCGCCACTATCGAGCCGTGCAGATGGCCCGGCTGAATAGTGCAGTCGCTTTTAATTCACCGTGATCACAAACTCATTCTCGACACAAACAAAAAGCAGAAATTAAAAACAACCGAGGGGCGCTGCTGGAGACGTTTTGACGCAGCTCTCTCGCCGGGGATGCTTATCGTTATGTAACAGCTGAACATGAATTTTACATGACCTATGTTACCGAGCTGTAGATGGTTTGTTTACATTCATAATGTTCATGAATGATGGAACAGGGCTGTGTGGGTCACTTGGAGACATCTTGATCTCTGAGAAAGAGATCAGGCCCGAGCATGTACACATGCTGTGATCGTAGCCAACTGTGGAACTGAAACTGAAGCTGTTGGTTTGTCGGCCGTAACCCCGCACAAGCCGGTTAACATCGGTGTGCATGTTTTGATTTCGAAATGTCCCGCAAGTCCACGAAAAAACCCCTTTAACCCTCTGAACTCTGCAACAGAAATGAACCACCAGTGCCTGCAGTGGTATTGTTTGCTTACTGTGATGTCATTTCTTTAAATATCTTCAAATGCTTCATATCTCTGAAACCTGTACAGCCTCAGCTTAAACTGTATGTCAATAAAGCAGATAGACAAATCATTGCAAATATGAAAATCTGACATTTCTCATCACATTTTACTGAATACACAAAGCATATTGATCCAAAGGATTTCTAAATGTAGAAACACGAACAAAAGATTTCCTTTTTTTTTTTTTTTTTTTAAACTGTGGACATGTTTGTGAGAGTACAAAGGACGTTTTGATAGTTTCATCTGCACTAGAAACACAGTATTCCCCTGAGTGAAGGGTATTTTTTGTTTGTTGTGGTGTTACTTCTTGAACTATATTCATATGCTCAATGTGCCCACAACTACAAAATAAACCTTTAATCAGAACTACATAATACACTGCGTCTCTCTCTGACAGCTATCCCCCTGCCTCTCTGCTCCCCTCCCACCACTCACTGGCGCCATCTGGTTTTGCAACGTATGTCCCGTAGAGTGATGACATCATCGCGCACATACGACATGATGAGGGGAAAGATGGAAAGAATGAATTTCAGATCAACATAGACATGATCATGTAAACAACAATCTCCCACGGTCGCTAGGGGGCCGCCCCACGGGAGTTTTCATAGATAAAAGGAGACCTCTTGTGCTTTTATTTTGAAAGGTTCTTGTGCATGTAAAAGGTCTTGAAAGTTAAAAAGGTCAAAGCAGATCACCAACAGAAGCTCCTCTCTCCCACAGAAAACACTGCTCCTGAAACGCCTCGTCAGTAGTTCCCCCCCCCCCTTTAATGCCGTGACGTTGTGACATCACACTACGTCACAATGTCACACATGAGCATAATTCATGCATAGCAACTAGTTGGGCACATAAGAATCGATTCAGCACAGCTGCTCTGTTGCTGTCAGCGGTGCTGGGTCAGGCGTGTGTGAGCTGACCAATCAGAGCAGAGAGGGTTTTTTTAGGAGGAGGGGCCTTAAAGAGACAGGAGCTAAAACAGAGGGGGAATACAGAGCTGCAGCAAAATAAAATCTAAATAAAATCTGAAATTGAGCTTAATAATTGTCTACAGAAAACATGTTTCTGACTCTCAAGTAAATAAGTAAGTAGACTGGTAAACAAAAGCAGTACCTCCCCAAATTCAAAATACTAGAGTAAAAAAGTGTCACATTAAAAATCGTACTATCAGCAAAGTATCCAAAGCTAAAGTACTTATATGTACTATATATATGTATTCAGCTAAACTGACCCTTTCAGAGTGTGATGTTAACATATATTGTGATATTTTAGTTCAGCATTTAACCGTAGCCATGTTAGAGATGATGGAGCCAATTTTATCTATTTAGTTCAATTGATTGAATCGTAGTTGTGTGTATTCAAAGGGGTTATCAGGGAAAGGATGGTTGCTGGAGGCAATGTGCTAAATAATAAATGTCTGATCATTTTCGTATTTTCCGGGCTTTTTCCTTTTCCTTCCTTCCTTCTTTTTTTATATTGTTATGAGATTGCTAAAAAAGACATAATTAAGATTCGGGGTAGATAGAATGTGTCTTTTGTCTTATCAAAATCAGACAAAGTCATGGCTCAGGATTAAAATATTATTACAAGAAAGCCATCACACGACAACAACTGAAGGGCCTCTTTCTTCTCACATCAACCCGACGGAAAATATCAGCAAAATTAAAGTTGACTTCATCAGGATGATTTAACACACCAGCCAGCATCAGAGCTGCTCTCTAAGAGTCCTGGGTACATATATTAAAAAACGAACAATTAAACAATTCAAACACACGAAACAACATCGTGTGCAACATTTCTATTTTCTTTTGATTTTATTTACGCTTTATTTTGCCAGAAATGTTCCTATGAGACTCAGGGTCTGGCCGGGACTGCAGCGTAAAAAAGTTTCACATAAATCCAAAAAACGACCAGTGTTCAGTAACATGACGTGTTCATTCAGTGGTCCAACAGCTCTCAATCTTATTCTTATATCTTATATCAAATAATCGGGATTAAGGTGCCTCTGTAACTCACACCATGTGTCAGTTTCCATTTGAAAGCCTGCCCAGTTTATTGGAGACAGATACAGGAGGCTCTTCAATGCAGCATCTCGATAGTTTATTACCTTTATTGTCCAGAATGCTTCACCATGAAACCGTTAAAAACAATACGAGAGAGACTTAGCTCGTCTTAATATACCAATTGAACAGGTTTCTAATAAACCCTCAGTTAAAGTGCTAACAAAATAATAACATAGTGGGTCATATTTAATAAAATAGTCCTACATATTTAATATCTTCCTCGACAAACTATGAGCTGTCAAACAGAGGCCTAAAGGTTTGAGATGTGAGCTTGTGACCGGAGGGTTTAAATCCCCAGAACGGCAGGATAAAGTGAAAGGCAGCGCTTGCCCTTTCCTCGTCTATCACCACCGAGCTGCCCTTGAGCAAGGCCCTTAACCCCCAACTGCTTCAGTGGCCGGCGGATCAGACTGTGAGATTGCTGAGCTGCTTCCACGTGTGAATGTGATCAGGGTTTCTGAGAGAGCCTGACTTCTCAGACTTGTCATTGAACTCTCTGAATAAATAAAGCGTATACATATAAATAAATCAATACATGTTGCGCAACAAAATACACAATATTTTCCACTGAAATGTAGTGGACATAAAGCGAGGAGAAAACAACAAATGCAGATATAAATTAAGTAAAAAATACCCCAGAATCATACTTCTTATACATACACTTACACAGAAATAGAGTAACTATATTTAATTTTATCTATAAAATATAAATACTCACGTAAAGCAGATTTGTCTGAAATTACTCGTACTTTACAAGTGCTTGTGTAAATCTACTTTATTACACTCCGTCGCTGATGAGACGTGTCTGAACATTACATTAATGGTCTTCGCAGCTCATCTATTTTACATTTCATCCTTGACATCTTTTTTTTCTTCCTCCTGTTAAACAGGTCTTTTTTTTTCCCCCCCATATTTTTTTCCTCACTCGACTCGAAGGTCCGGGGACAGAGGATGCCGCTCGTCGTACAGACTGTAAAGCCCACTGAGGCAAGGTCATTGTGATTGTTGGCCATATAAATAAAATCTCTTTGATTTGATTTGACGTATACAAGTCCTAAAGTGCATTAGAGCATCGCCATGTTCTAACAGGCCGGCGTAATGCAGTGACATCATTTCCTTAACCTAAACGTGACCCAGCCAGTAAAGTGTGTGATTCTAAACGTGTGACTTAATCCCTTTGGCAGATTAAAAACTGCAACCTTTCATTGTTTACAGTAACAGCTGCATCTGAATGAACGCTGACCGCAATACCTTCAGTCAGAAAAAAAAGACAAAAGTAGATGCCAAGTAGAAAGTAAAGCAGGAAGTTCAAAGCTCTCTGTGACGTGTGTGAGATCACCACCGTGCGGGAAGAAAGCGGTGAGGTGAGCCTTACTCATCACTAGGCGTGTCACCGCATCAATGTGATTAGAGAGAGACGGGGCT
>OMLP01008692.1:9304-24042 GCA_900302685.1 Spondyliosoma cantharus | reverse complement strand
TGCAACACCGAAAAGAGATACTACAAAAAATATTCAATAACTTGACTCTCATTCAGTGTAGTGTCACCAAAATCACTCCACACATCAATGGTCTCCTGCTGCCGGCAATGTTTCGTTAATGTTCGAATCTGTGAATATATTTCCAACTTTACCGAACTCACTGGAGCGACTTGAACCTTTGTGAGTTATAAATCCATTAACGTAACTTTCTTGTGGGGGCTAACAACTCGCCTTCCACTTATTCAATGTGCTTAAATAGAGTCATATTTCAGAAAAGCGCCCATGTGTGCTTGTTAAGCTGACTGCTTGTTAATGAGAGTTAAGAATAATCTAATCTGACAGCTGTCTGTGTCGGCTGTTCATCTTGCCACAAATCTTAAACTTCTTCCAGATATTGAGTTTATCGTGACTTTGCTGTTGTAAACATTGCTGTTCCTACTGACAGTCACAGTATTCATTTCTTGGTTTTGACACATTTTAGATGTGTAGCATGTATTTCTAGTTTGTACTTGCCCTACAATAAATAGCCTAATAATACACCAGTGTTTTATTGCTTTTTAGAATTGCAGGTGAATTACATGTCTTCCAACCCTCAGTATTATGATAATGTGAATAAACTCATGTTGATGATAATTTGTTGACACAAAAGAAATGGCAATTGCATATCGCACACAGCTACACGTGATACACAGCTAAGAAGTTAGCTTTCTATAAGTACTTTGTTTATTAAATTTACATTAATTAATCTACATATTGTGTTATTAAGGCCTGAACAAAAATTTGGTGCACGCTATGCGCGCATTTACTGCCCTTTTCTGACTTTGAGCCCCTGCCCCTCTATAATCATGTGCACGTCCCTGCAGGACGGACAGGCAGGATTTAAGCTATTTCAACTGTGGCGGATAATTACTCAAACTTAACCCGTTTGTTATTTTTGTAATGTGGTAATTTTCATCAGCTCCACTTGAGCTGCACAAACACAACTCCGATGAAATATAAATGTTTGAAATGTTTGTTGTGTGAATAAGGAGGATTTTGAACCAAAAGAGCTTGATTCAGACGTTTTCCAAAAATGTTGTGCTACTTTTATTTTGTTTCCTCTCGCTGTCCATTATATTCCATTCCTTTACAGGCTATGAATGAGGTCCTGCATTGTTAATATTCATGGCTTTCTATGCTCACATAGAAAATGGAGTTTGAAAATGTATTAAATGCAAAGCACCATCCTTCTTTAGATTCTGAAAACAAGGAGGGCTACGGCAGCACAGGCTGTGCTCGGATGTAATATATGCGAATAGGAGCGGTGTATGCTAATTAGCTGTTCAACTTTAAAATTTTCATTAAGCTTGAAATGAACTTCAGTGAGCGCTGGTTGCTGAAGGCTGTCTGAATTGTTCACATTACAAGCCGTGTTAGAGCAGGTTATGTTGATAAATACTGCGAGCCGTATCAAAATAGCCCGAAATTTTTATCCTAAAGTAGTTTTACTAAATTGTGTTAGGATTTTTTACCCCCGTCCCCCCCCACCCTTTCCTTCCCCTCCCCTGTGTTTCTGTCTTTCCACGTGGTACAAATATGCTCGTGGGCCTCGGAGCCCACCGTCACACCTCCCCATGTCATTAGCAGCAAAGTCTCCTTCAAGGGATCTGTTGAAATGGAACATTTGGTTCCACTTTGAAGTGCCGAAGCATTTGAATCATTTAGCGGGGAAGGATGCTGCGAGGGTTGTTAAACTGCTCTGTTTAGCAGCAGGCAGCCCGAGCGCTGACAGAGAACACAGGGGATAAGAGAGAGGTATCATCAGGCACCAGGCACCTCGCCACCAGACGCTGTTGCCACCGTTAGCTGTTGTGTTTTTATTCTCGGTGGAGCCCTAATGGGATGTTACTGGAGGAGATGAGTGGATGCCAGAGGGGGGAATCCTTCCCCTTCCCCCTTAGCCTCCGAAGTGGCCACTGATATCAAAGCTCAGACGAGTGCACATACATTTACATTCGTGCAGTTGTGTTAACTGTTGTCACACAGACACAAGCACTTTTATTCAGGGGTTGGAGCCCCCACAAGGCCTCACAGGGTGATTAATATTTTCCGAATGGATGGATAGAAAAAAGAGGCCTTAGCACAAAATTCTGTTAATTATTTAAACTCTGCTAAACTTTTTTTTTTCTTGAGGCTTCTAAAATTATATTATAATATTATTCATAATGCTGTGGCTCAGGGGGTAGAGCCAGTGTCTTGTGATCGGAAGGTCGCTGGTTTGAATCCCCTGGTATGCATGTCGAAGTGTCCTTGGGCAAGATACTGAACCTGATGTGCTGGTTGGCACCGTGCATGGCAGCCACCGCCATCAGTGTATAAATGTATGAATTACTGTAAGTCGCAAACTGTCCAAACTTCCATACAGTACATACTGGAACATACCATACATACTGTTTGTACAGTACGTTTATGCAGTTAGAATTCAAGGCGACAACACATTGTGCCGTTTTAGACTGACAGGAAATGATACAGTACAGTTCCATTGGATGCCAAACTATACATTGCCTTGTGTACATTAGTTTTATAAATTTCCTGCAATTTAAACTTCACAATAGGCAAAAGAAAATGTCTCTCTCAAAAAAAATGTTTTCGAGATACTTCAGTAGCTGTCTCTCCACCATCTGCAGTCCTACTTCATCCAAGTTTTATTGCAGCTCTGTCTCCTTTGTGCATTGCACTGTGGGAAAACAACGAACATCAACAGCACACTCAAAGTATCAAGTGTTCTTTTTAGTGTACTGACTGCTTTAGATCCCGTAAGAATCCTTTTACAGTGTGAACTCATTAAATACTGGGGTTTTGGACCCGGCTCTCAAGGTGCAATGTGCAAGATGTTGCCAGAATTTGAGTTTGCTATGCTTCACAAGGTCGGTCTCTAAAGCTTCTTTTTTTCTTTTAACTTTTTTTTGCACTTGCATGAAGCTACTCCATTTACTTTGGGAACTATTTTCCCACAATGCAATGCCCAATCAACTGTGCACATGATATTTGTTATCCTTTTTCACAAAAGTCATTAAATTGTTTCCTTTTGTAGATAAAACTAAAAGCAAGCCACCCAGAAAGTCTGTAGTGTGTAAATTGACCTAGAAGACGGTTGTTTTAACTGTGAATGACATTTTCCCTGCCACAGAAGTCTGGCTGACCTGGAGCTGACTGAACGTCTGACTTCTTGCCCCATCTTGTGATATACTCTAATTAAAAACGACGGGCCAAAGCTATCAAAGCAGGACCCAAGAAGTTGTAATAAACCAAATGTATCCTTTAAGCACTTTCCAGTTAAGTCTGTTTGTCAGTGCACCCTAGGGAGAGAATTAGGATGTTTTCCTCTACAAAACAAACTTAAGACACACATCTCGGGGCTTACGGACAGCGACACAAACACTGTGTGTTTTTAAGTGTACTCTGGGAAGTTCAGACATTGACAAGACATTCCCCCTGCGGCTTCAGATGTCTTATTAAGTTTTATATAAATGCACAGAATGTCCAAGAGCCGGAAAAACAATACACCAAATCAGCGGCGCTCAGGGGCATTCGTGGTTGATGGTGTCACTGTGGAAGATAGGCAGTGACCAAACGTGTCCTTATTGTACCTTCTGTGTTATAGAGGAACTGAGCTAGTGCACAGAATAGTAAGTGAGACAAGTACCTGATCGGAGTAGAAGAAGCCCAGAATCGCAATGGCCAGCTGGGTCAGGAAGACCAATGTCAGGCTGAAGGAGAACTAGAGCAAAGAGTAAGACACAGATATTAAAACCCCAACCTGAGTAAGACAGAATCATAACAAACTGTCAGGTTTGTTTGTTGCACATGAGATGCCAGACTGGGTTTTGGATTAAATCTGTTTTGAGCTTCCGTAACGGAAGAAAAAACAGAGCACCGGCATTAGTAATGTGTTGTGTCTATTACTGTCTTGAGGAGGCGAATGTTCTCTCGGAGGGCGCCAATGCAACCACAGAAGGTGATGAAGAACATGACCACCCCCACCACAATCAGGATGACAGCCGGGTCGATGAGGAATGTGTCCCGCACCGTGTCTGGCAGAAAGACAGGAACAAAACATCCCCCGTTTAGATATCTCTCCTCTAATATCATCTCTTTTCCAGCGTCATTTTTATTTTTCTACCCTCCCTTTTAATCTTATTTTGAGGTCATTCCCTTCCTCAAACCCTTTTTCTGTCATCCCATCCTCCCCTCCTACACAGGCCGCCTGCTTCATTCCTTTAAAATATCAGTGTTCAGTCATGGATTATGCAGGACACAGAGGAATAATCAGCGGAATGTGCTCAGGTTAATCCTTTTTGTTGTCCATTCACGATATTATTTCAAATTAAATGCTGAAACAATGGCACGAGATAAAATGAGGAGAAAGCTTAAAACTCTCGAACCCACCAAACTTGACGAGCGATTGTTTTGTGTCCGGGGAAACTTGACAGGTGTGAAGCTAAAAGAGGCCAGCGCCTCCCACCGGCGCAGCCTGAGAGAGCGTGGCACATGGAGGAACAGTTCTTTTCTTTGGTGAAAACACAAAGCAGGAGCTGAGCGGACGTAATGATATATGGTGTGGAAAAAGTGTGTCGTGGGTGTACCTGTAGCTTTCTGGACTTTAGCATACACCCCGATTGCGACAATCAGCAAGGAGAAAACCTGGAGAAAGAAAATAGGTGAATTGGAAATTCTTAACCACAAAAACACTAGAGCATAATTAGCACATCGTTTTCTCTGTTCTGTGCTTCACATTTTGCCTAAGGACATCTGGTATTTTCTAATTAGCTGCCAAAAAGTGCCGGAATCACTCGTCGTGACGATGGAAAACCAAATAAACAAACAAAAATGTGCTAGGATTTGGTCTAACAGTTTGACATTTTTTTGAAAGTTTCCTCACTCCCCCTCTTCTTCTCTCTCGTTCCCATCGATTTCTATTAAATGCAAAGTGTGGGTTCTGTCACAAGGGGTCATTTTTGTTGATGAAAACAGTGACTCGGGTTGGTGTGACACAGTTTTATTCGTGCTAGGTCAGACTTTGTCTACTCTCGGACATATCACACCGACAGGTGACTTAAATGAAGCGCACTGTTACTGAATGTAATTATGGATTTTTTGGGGTTTGAACTTTGTTGTAAATAGTTAGACTAATTTCGTGCTTAACTCAACGAGGTCCAGTCGTTTTTAGGTGTTTAACGCTGCTTTAGACGTCGTTTTGGCAGATGTCCTGTCTGTTTTGCATTTAGCAATACTCCCCGTCCTCACTATGTCGCCACACCTACACAACTCCTTTCTATTTTTTTACGGCCGCTCGAAAAATAACACTTTTATACAGAAATGACACATTGTGATGTATGTTTAGATTTGAAGCCGTAGCCAAGAGGTGGTTGGCTTAGCTTAGCTTAGCTTACCACAGAGATGCAGTTGGAAACATCTAGCATGGCCTTGTTCAAAGGTATCAAAAATGGCCTGGCAGCACCTCTAAAGCTCAATCATTTTGTCTGGATTTGCTAAATCCAAACAAAAACTGTACAGATCGACAGGGCTTGCCGAGGCTAGCTGTTACCTGCTGCGACTTCATGCTAACCTACGCTAACTGTCCCCTAGCTTTAGCTTCATATTTAACATACAGACAGAAGAATGATCACAGCTCCGTTACAGTAACTCTTGACAAGGAAATTATTTAATGTTATTCCCATAATGAGAAACTTAATAAAAGGGGCATTACGTAGTTTTGAAGACAAAATTCACGCTCAGAATTCTGTTACTATTATTACAATATTAATGAGGTAATGATGCAAACTTACGTTCTCTAAAGAACACAAGGCTCTCAGAACAGTGTTTAAAGCTCCTCTGATTACAATTTCTTCCCAAAAACTACATACTTTTAACCTTTAAAAAAAAAAAAAGTTGGGTAAGAATCCATCTCTGTCCCAATCAGCCACTTCAAAACTATCGTTATTATTCTGTGCGTGTGCTTTATTTTGCTTTGTAAAAAGTTGTTGGGAGGAAGATGTGTTGCTCCGAGTGTCGAGCAGACGGTTGCTGAGTAAAGAGAGCACCTGCAGCCGTGCAACCACGGCAACTAAGGCATTTATAATAAACACACAGATGGATGTCAGCGGAAAAAATAAATAAGAAAACATATGGATCTCTGCTTTAATCATCGGCATCGGAGGGCGTCGATTTGGAGAATTGGTTTTTCTGACACGCTCGGCCCACTTATGATTTCAAAGACATAACATTCAGAATCCAGCACACGAGAGCATTCTTTGTATGGCGCTCCCCGTCGAGCCAAGCTTGACCTTGGTAGAAAAAAGTCACGGTTATTATCCACCCGTTTTTTTGACTGAGCAGTGTTTTTGCCGTAGGTGGACTGTATTTCAAAAAGAATATCTCAGTGTCATGAACAAGGGCATAAACAGAGAGGAAAAAATCAGAGAGTTAAAGGGCGAGAGAAAGCAAAGATTTTTTTGTCTGTGAGGAGTTTGGGGTTGTGGAGACCTGTTAGGCGCCTTTCTTACAAAATAAAGAAAACTTTGCAATAAAGAGAAAAAAAAGAAGCTGTGTAAAATATTAAACACAGAAGAGACTGTGGCGGCCCACACTGCGCGCGCAGTAGACGAAAGAATATGTAATTTAATGAGGTCTCAAAACAGTGACAACATGCAGGCATGGACGGCCTCGTGTGCACTTTCAGTAAGGGTGCTGCTTGAGGACGTGTCCACCCTAACAGAGGACACCCAAAACAACAGCAAGCAGGGTGGTGGGAATTGGTGAAATGAGTGCTTCCTACTGATTGCATTGTCAACACTAATTCTCCTCCTTTTCCTTGATTGTTTTTCTCACCTTGAATAACAATCTGCATGGCTTGGCTTTAATTTCCAGCCGCCAGATTCACAGACATTCTGCTGATTACTAATTGTGTGTGTGTGTGTGTGTGTGTGTGTGTACAGCATCTGTGTGCTTGTGTACTGAACGCTTTTTGTTCAGCCTGTACAAACATGGATTTGTTTTGTTTCTGTCTGGAAAGCCTGGAAGCCTCGGATCTCTCGAGGTCACGAGGATCCGTGGTCCATGGCATAATCTGCTGTGATTGAGGTGTAATTTTTTTTCCGTCGGCAGCTGCCTCCTCCAACCCAATTGTGTGCTCCGGAGGAGTAAATTGTTACTTTGAGACGGTATGTATTCATCTGCTACACATTCTTGAATCAATAATCTGTCTGATAGCGAAGAAAACTCAAGACATCGATGCACTTTTTTTTTTTCTTGATAACTAAAGTTTTTTTTTTACAGCATGTTCTCTATTGTGTAGGAGCGTGTGCACCCGCAGCTCCATTTGTCACTCTGCATGCTGCGTGTGTACTGTATGCGAGTGCAGGTGGCGGGAGATGCACACACGTGGTGAATGTGTTCCAGCTCTGTTTTTCAGGCTTTTCAAAGGGATGAATCGGGCTTCTCCCAGCGGATTGTGCGCCGAGGTGAAAGCCAGCTGAACTGAGCCACGGGGACGCGGGCACAAAGGCCTGATGGATTAGGGGCTGCAGTGTTCACTTCTGAGCCCGTGTCTGATAAACAAAGTCAACGCAGGGCCCGGCTGCCGGGGCTGCAGTTATTGCTGATTGGCTCTAAACACAGCAAGAGAGCGATTCAGTGTTCGCCCGCTCTCTGTGTTTGTGGAGGATTGGATGAACAGGGCTATGATGAATGTGTAGGGACTCCGTAAAGCTACAAATGTGATCCATGTGCTCAAAGTAGTAATGTGGCAGGAGAAAGGGGAATCAGAGTCACAACTGTGTGTGTGTGTGTGTGTGTGTGTGGTGCTGATGAGGGACAAACAGCCTGATGCAGGGTTTAATGGCTGAATGAAAGTGTCTCCTACACGTCCCTCTGTTCCTTACAGTCCCTGTTGTGTCCTTCTCGTTACACTGATAAACAGCAGTGGAGCTTCTATGATTTCAGATGTTGTACCCTTGGTAGACTGCACACACAGCCTGTATACCTTTTTTTGTGCGACGTACCGCTACAGTTCTGTCAGATGAACCCTTTGGTGACATCACCCATCGCATAGCAAATGTGTTCATTTGAGTGGATTTTAAACTGGAAGTTATTTAACACTATTAGTTATATAAGAGTGGATATTGTGCATACATTAATGTTCCAATGTTTAGGTTGGTTACTTTGAGCTAGCTATTGATTGTGATCTGGATAAGCATTTTTTAATTTTAACCTTTGTTCCATGACTGAAGTCTATTCTAACTATTGTGGCTGTTAACCATTATGTTTAAGACATTACAACTGTTTGTTAATGAACATAAGACATAATACTTTTATTTAGAATTCTAACCATTTGCTATCCATTTAAATAATCTATATATAGAGTTAAGCTGTTTTATGACATCTAAGACAACGCTTGGGGTGGTTTATCCATTAGGTTTAAGCTGTTTCCACCATTAATTCATTACTATTTTAACCATATTTTCATACATTAACTTTCTGTTTGAATAATGTATACATTACTATTTTCTAATCGATGTGCTACTTATGGCTAGAGTTAAGCTCTTTATAGTGTCTAAGCCAACTGTTCAGACACTTTATCCATGTTTAAGCTGTTTCCACTGTTTATCAATCACTACTTTAAACATTCATACAATACTTTTATTAATGCTTTCCATTTTCCACTACCCATTTCAGTAATACTTTTGATCTGTAGCCTCCTTTGTCTTATGTATCCATTGATTGCAGCTTACTGCTTAGAGTTCATCTTGCTTCCTAACTGCTTTTCGCACGCACGCACGCACGCACGCACGCACGCACACACACACACACTCAGTCTTTGGTTCAGACGCTGACTTTTTGGAATAATTGTATTTTTTTGCTACTTCATATTCTCTCCATATACGCCCTGGCACTTGCAGAAGTACCCCCTGGGGTATAATTGCCCGTGGTTGGGAATCGCTGCTGTATATAATATGGACTCCATAGCTGTGCAGTCATGTCGTGAAACAATGCAGCCAACGACACGTTGTACAACAACTTTCTAGTAACGGTGCTTGAGTGAAAATATATAGAAGCATTCAGGTGACTACTAGCAGTTGCCAGGTGTTATGTTTCAGCGTGAGTCAGTGCTCCACTGATTTGATAAGAATGTACCACTCAACAGTTGCTACAGTGATGTATGAGCAATTTCAGGGTCCATATATAACTGTAGTAAACTTAAAATAGGAAGCAGCAGGGTGGCTGGGTGCTCCTACTGTTTGCAGCTCTGAACACTGTCTGAATTATATTTCTTCATTCATTATTTATACTCTTTTTTTTCTTTTTCTTTTTCTAGTTTGGCTTTCTTTTTCCAGCAGATTTTTTTTTGGAAAGCTACAGCTCCCTGGTAGCTGAGGATTTGTATGCTCTGAAATAATCTAACGGAGTATATGGTGTTCAGGGACACCGTAACAGCCGTGTCACTGTGCCTCCTCCCAAAGAAAGCTCCTTTAGCTGTGCGACTTCACTCACCCAAAACAAGAAGCTGAAGAAGAAGAGAAAATATCTGATCCACGGGTTGACGAAGGAGAACGTCTCGGCTCGGCTTAGGTTCAGTTTCCTGTCCATCGTTTCCTGGTGTTTTATTTACAGTCACGCAGAGCCGCGGTGAGCTTTTACTTCAAAACAGTCCCCAGCTCCAGCCCCACCCCGCACATACTCAGCCGCCATGTGAATCTGAGGGGAGGGCTGCTGGCTGTTGGGGGTATCAGGCCAGCTAAAAAAGGGGGGGGGCACGGTGGCTGTGACGCTGCCCTGGCCAAACTGGTAGGGCCGAGAACTGTCTATGTAGGCATGCGGGTCAGATTACACAAAAATGATCTCTGGCTGACTGCAGCTGAATGGCCTATGAGCGTTGGAATATTGTCAGCCTGCTGCTGGGAGTGCCAGTTTCACCTCCATGCACTCTCGGTTGACCTAAAGTTATCAGGCCCTGGATCGCCAGGGTGCAAGCATTCTACCCTCTTGTCGAAGTGGAAGTATTTTGTAAAAAGGTTTATGTTTACAAATTCCAGCCGCAAAGACGGATGCCCTCATGCTTTATTGGCCGGAATGATGGCTGACAAAGTCCGGACAATGACGTCTTTGAGTGGAAGGACATCTAACGTGATTAAATGACACTGGGCAGTTTGTTTCGGACGTTTCCGCTGGGCTGTCTCCATTTGTGCTGGAGAGTGAATCTGCGAAATTTCAACCGGATAACAATGAGATTAATCAAGAAGCCAGGCCAATGCCAGGCCACCTATTCCATAACGAGATTAAGATGCGAAACTCTATTGATGGCGTTCTGGCAAAATGGATCATCTGTCGGAATGACCAGAGGGATAATCTGAGGATAGAGCGGAGGAGAAATATCAATCAAATGACTATTAATTCAAAGTGAATGTATAAAAGAACCACTACCGGCGTCTCTCGCTCATAATTCAGGAATGCAGTCAGAGCTGGCCTTGGAAATGGGAATACTGTATGTGAATACTTAATCACAAGGTTGTGTTTTTAAACATTTTTAATGATTATATTACAAGTCTCCTGTTGAGTGACAGAAGGACACAAGGTCCCTCAGGTACCTTGCTGCCTTGCCGGAGGTACATAATGAGATTGATCTCTCTCCTCTACACCAGATACTTTTCTTTTTTACTCCCGCAGATGTTTTAATGGAATTTGCTCTTCGTGTTCATGCAGTCTCTCTGTTTAGCTTTTGTACTCCATAAAGGAGTAACTGAACTGTACATTCTGTTTTTCTTGCCAAGACTTAGATCAGAGGATTGATAAAATGTTGTGTCTTTACGGTAAATAGGCTGTGGAGATGCTGCCAGCAGGAGTTTGGCTCAGTTTAGCATTACGCAGATTACAGCAGAAACGCTGCACCCATAAAACGGTGACATGTTCATGTCACTCTTCAGGCTTTGTTATATTAAACAAACAAAATACAACATTAATTATTGAACTTTAGAGGTGCTGGCAGGCAGATTTTGTTGCGCTCGGCCCAGTCGCCAGGATTTAATGTTAACGTTTCTGCCAAAATCCAAGGTTGACATCTGCAGCAAACGTGGCATATCAGGTTCACATTAGATGTTTATTAGCTGACTTTCACATCAGGAGGTGGAGGGGACTGTGTCGACGTTACCACAGCCAACACGGCTGCCGATCGACCAACTTCAGTGGATATTTTAAAGGACAACTGGGGATATTTCCATCCGTTTTTGTCGTGTCAAAAGTAGGCGTGTTTTTTTTTAAGAACACTGCAGAGATTTCCGGCTGTTTTTGTGGCCACTAAAACTGGATATTTTTCACTGGAAGTCGCACCATCTTCATCCGCGATTGTGGCGACCAAAACAGAGATTTTACGCCAAACCATGATTTTGTAACCCTAACCGAGCAGTTTTTGTGACTAAAGAGCATAGAGTACTGTGCTGTGATGAGAATGAAAAAGACAATTCAACCTAAACGGACCTAAAGTTGCAACTTAAAGAATCGCCCAGTTTTAACTTATCTGTGGTTTTGCAGAAACGTAATTAGCTAATCTGGCGTTTAGGTTGTGAGGCTAGCTAACCAGCTACTGATGAAGCCTCATATTTACAGTTCAGACAGGAGAGGAAAGTGAATAAGCATATTTTACAAAATGTTAAATTATGTTTTTACACTTTAAACTGTACACAAACAGTGAGCTAATGCCATGAGCCAAAAACGAAGCATGTTGATGAGGGGGCTACAGAAGTGATGGTCAGCTGTTGTTGTAGTCTTTGGACGGAGCCAGGTTAACAGTTGCTCACAGTTTTTATTCTAAGCTGAGCGGCTGTGAGCTGCAGCTTCACATTTATCACTCAGATACAGTGCTATCAATCTTCTCACTGAACTCTTGGCAAGAAAGCAAATAAGTTCACCTCCCAAACTTCCTCAAACTTTTTCTTTTTTAAGTGCGCTGTTTGTCATTTCTGCTGCTTGGGGTTTCTCAGTCAAAACAAAAGACAAATGTAGCGTGGAATCATGGGAGCTGTTGTCTTCATTATTAAACAACCATGAAATCTTTCTGATGTGACTGAGACAGAAATGCTCAAGAACTAGGTAATGTTTTAAAGTTTTATTCACAAAACGTTTAAGTCTCGTTTTCCGACCTCCTTCCTCACTGTCTTCTGGAAGTGCCAGTGACAGGGAACCAAATTAAATGCAGTGTTTCCTAAAATGTAGAATTTCTATGGTTTTGAACACTGTTGGAAACATTTGGGATAATGTAAGTATATAATAAATATCTATAAAAAAAAGGTCTCGTTGTTTGGTGACATGTATTTTTATAAAACCCAGAGTTTTCGCCATTAATTCCGAAAGAATCTGAATAGATTTTGCTTGAATTGCATTTACATAATCCTAGTAAAAATAGAATCTTCCGTACTTGAGATGTAACATTCAAATAGATCTTTAAAAAGAACAAATGCTTTACTGTTACAGTAAGCCTGAAGCAGTATCAGTCGTACTGTATATGCATGTGAAGTCATGTCAGAACAGCGTAACAAAGAACCCAAAAGCAGCGCAGCCGTGCAGTTAAAATGACGGTTCACCCGGGGAAAACACGACAGATCTGGAGCAGACAGCAGCAGAGACGACCTGCATATCGGCTCCACTGTCGGCTAACAAGCTGAGCGAAGCTATTTGAGGACAAAGCAAACAGTCAATAAAAAAAGAGAGCCTTCCTGATTCAGGTTAATGAAATGACTTCAGCTGAGGATGAAAAAAAATGTGAAACGCTGTAATAACAATTAAGTTCACGGTTGATTCTCTTCACTTTATTTCAGTACATATTACTCATACAAAATAATCTGTACAAAGGCTAAAATAGGTCATATTTTTGCATAGAAGGAACAGTGATGTGAAAACAAAAAGCTGGGATGGAATGGCACAATAAACTCCAGTCACTATCACATACGGGCCTGATGACAATTAGGTTAAAAGAAAAAAAGGGGATAAAGCTCTGTACAAAAATACTCTGCTGCTCGCTCCGTGCTGTAGAGACACGAGACAAATTGGCGCTGGTTCCCACTCTTATCATCTCCCTTTTGTTCTTCAAGAAAAAAAGAAAAACGTCTGCTCGACTGGCTGACTACCATTTGCTCATCTCAGCGTCTTTAGGACAACAGTCCCTTAGGTTTTGTTATTTTTCCTTTCTAAAAAAAAAAAAAAAAGGCCATTTTAAGGCAGCCACGCCACTCTCTCTCATTCAATGCACCACTAGATCTGCCGCGACATCGCTCCACTCTGCTCTCCGTGCCTCGTCTTCCACAAATTCGGCATCAAACACTGTTTAAATGCCGCCTGTATAATTGACAGTGACACAAGAAAGGGAATACATCAGGAGCATCGAGTCATTAAACATGAAAGGCAATGAGCGTACGGTATCGTGGGATTTTTTGTGACACTCTTTCCTTTATTTAAAAAATAGTTGATTTGAGAGAATAAAGAGAAGGTAGTGCACCACCTAGTATAGATATTCAGAGTGCTTTCACATGTAGCAGAGAACTCCACAGGACGAGGCTGGCAGGTATCAGATAGTTGCCACCCAGCAGAACACAACATCAAACACACCATTTGTAGAGCATACATTTCCACTGCTCGGATATTTAGCCTTAGCACGGGGGAAGGATTAGGAGGAGATTACAGAAACAAAATGTCAAAGGTGGCAGGAAAACGAAAAAAAAAGAAAGAAAGTTTCTACGTCTGTATCAAAATTCTTCACAGCAGACAAAAACCCAGTTACTGCATGTGCGTCCTTCCTTTACCTTCTACCGGGAGTGCTTCCGTGGATAAGTGGGGGATACTTAATACTCCTCCCAAAAACAAAACAAAACAGAAAGACATGGAAAATACTACAAGATGCAAATAAAATAAAATATGGAAACCGTACTGACAAAATAAAAACATTTACATCAAATATACACCGCTCCTGACAAACAGAGGCAGGAAAAAACATCAAACATGAGAAAAATGGCTAACATATGGGTGCAAGGTTGAAAAGAGCGCGGGTCTGTAGGCGATTCAGAATTAGAAAAATGGCAATTAAACTGTTCAAAATGTCAAAATGTGGTTACAGGTAAAGTATTACAGTTGGTTACATCAGTCGTTAAAATGGGCATATTTACATCCGGGGCTGATGATGCTGTAGTGACATGAGCTCCGTGTTGTGCAGTGTCATCTCATAGATCATGCTCTACAAAAAAGATAATGGGCCTTACGCTGGCAGTTTTTATAAAAGACGTACTGCGGATTACACCGGGACGTCTAATTGAATTAAATTGGGTCTTATGCAGAGAAGCAAGGCGTGCAAATACACCCTTTGTGAGAAATGTGACAATTTTTTCTCTTCCCATCAATTCTGACGGGCTTTAACCGCCCGGAGCAATGTTAAGACAGAAAGGCATGTTTGCACCTCGCAGAGGAAACACTGCAGAGACAAATCCCCAAAAGAAACAAACGCTAAACGTCATGTTCTCACAATGAAGCGACAATGAGCCTCTGTCGTGAACGAGCCAAAAAAAACAAAAAAACAGCCTACATCAAGAAAAAACAGAATACTGTATAAAAACAAAGATTAAAACTGCAGACAAAGCAATGTACAAAAAACAACATCGTTAAACAGCTTTCGTTAAAGTGGCATTCATTGTTGCATTCTAAAAAAAAAAAAAAAAAAA
>OMLP01008689.1:24797-41546 GCA_900302685.1 Spondyliosoma cantharus | reverse complement strand
TGAAAAAACATTATTATTATTATTATTATTATTATTATTATTATTATTGTTGTTGTTGTTGTTATTCGTTTCTTGAAAGATAATATCAATATCACTTTGTTTCCCTTAATAGCAGTTTCTGTTGATTTGAGTGTATTTATAGAGCAGTCAACTGTGAAGCAGCTTCAACCCTCCTTTAAAACATGCTTTTATTCTCAGTGGTCAAATCCATATTCGGAGTTTTGGTTTATTGTCAGACAAAGTTGGACAAATGGACTCATGGTGTACTCCGCGTCTGGCTTCGAGATGAGAAACCCCATCCAACTTTCACTGCTTTCCAGATGATGGCCTTCTTTTTATTCTGTTATTATTGCTGTCTAACATGTCGAGGAGCGACGACGCGTTGCACGGGTTATAACCAACACATTACGCATGAAACATTTAAGTCTGCTCCCAAAATAGCACCTGCCCGCCGTCTGCTTTTCAGCTCTGACTGAGAGGGGAATCAACTGCCAGGCCCCTGAACCCAACATTTATTTATTTATCAAGTTGTCATGAAGAAATATTTTAAAAAATAGCCAGGAGAATTGTTTAAAAGATGAAAAAGAGCATCTATTTCATTTATTTATAAAAAATAAATAAAATTAAAAACATTTTTTCCTGGTTTACACCAGGAAAAAATGTTTTTATTTTTTTATTTTTTTTTATTTATTCTTACACTTTTACCAATTTCTCCTTATCTGAAATATCTCGTTATCGAATTTAACAAGCATTTACTCTGGAGTCGAGGTGTCAGACTTGGACTTGATCATATTTATTCGTTTTGCACACAGAAGAGGCCACTGAAGCCTGGAAATCATGAAATAAACACATTATTACATCAAAGACATGAGAAAAAGCATACATTTACTCTGCTTTTTCGAAAACCCTGTCTCACAATTTCTTTAGCTAATGTCTCATTTGGTGTATTTTGCCAATAATGAAGAAGAAGTTGCTGTTACTAAAAAAAAGGCAAATAAAAAAAAAAATAATAATTAATTCACTCAATGGTTAATTTTAAGGAAATTACCCTTCATGAGTTGATATGACGAGGACTCGGTTGGGAGAACCAGTGTTAGTTTAAATAACTTGACAGCAGTAGTTGAGATGAACTAAAATAGCTTAACATGAAAACGTAATATTAAAGGGTAGCAGTTGGCATAGCTGTTAGGAAAACTTGATTTGATGATTTTTGTATACTCACCTGCTCTTTATGTTGACAGCACAAGAGTGAAAGAGTAGTTAGTTCACTCATTATTCAAGTTAAGACAACAAAGTTCTTAGTGTGCAGGGCTACTTCCATTTTTAGCCTCAATAAGAAAATGTCACGTAGAGCCCTGTTTGATTTCTTTGTTTTATTACATCACATTTTATTCAATCTAATTTTTGTCCAAAGCAAAGTCGTAAAAAAAAAAGCATCAATTCAGCTCAATGGCAGATAATGTTGGACAAAAACAAAGAAGAGGAGAAAAGTTCTCACAACGCTGAAAACCTTAACGTTCACTAATCTATATCTCTCTCACACACGCAGTGACAGTGAGCGTGCAGCTGAGACCAGCTTGAACTAATATGGTTTACTAATAGGCACCTCTAGGTGGCGTTAACATGCTATAAGGGTCTTTTTCTGTGTTATGATCTGAAAACAAGACACTTCACTGAAAGAGAAAAATCATAATTACTGCTCTGTTAATTCCTTTCAAACTACTTCTTAAAAAAAATAAACCTTCATATCTTTATTTCATTCTTCGGTGTCAGTGATGTGCACAGAATGTGTTTGCACTTGGCTCAGGCAGCAGCTGATAATAAGCTGTTGACAAAAGTTATTTTCGGCGCACATCTGCTGCATTGCATAAAAAAAAAGAAGTGAGATTGATAAGAATAGAAATAAAAGTCAGGCAGAATGATAAATGTTACTGAAAATCTATTCAAATCTATGACGATTAGAATAAATATCCTGAGCAAATTACAAAATCTGTAGCATCTCCGCCTCTCTCACACACACAAGCGAACACATTGACCGGGTCATCATTCAGAGACACTTTCAGGCGCCTGTTGCCCTTTCACATATTTTCACATATCTGCTGCACTAAATGCTCATAATTGATGCATCTGTCGGTCAGCAGGCAGCACATGATTGGGCTAAAACAGTCCTGCGAAGAGAGATGGTGGGGGGGGAGTCTCGCAGAGTCTCACAGGCCCCTTATAGCTAATGATTTGGGGTCCCAGGGTCCCAGGCTCCATGGCTGTGTGGTCCTGAGCAGACACAGCAGGCTCAGTGAAAAGCAGCCGCCCTCTGGGACAGAAACAACATTCACTCTCTGGATCAAATAGCAGCTCGACGCTCTCGTCGACATCAGATCTCACTGGGGCACAAAAGAACTGTTGTGTCACTCAATATCAAACAGAGACGAGCATTTAGACAACTTACAAGGTCAGTGTCGACAGGGTGTGGAAACACCTAGTGAGAGGATTTCCCCCAGAAGATTTTATTTTTCAGTCAGTTTTTGATTCTAATTTTGAGAAGAAAATAAGTTGTAAAAAACATTTCAGTGCCCAATTTTTAGAAAGGAATTCATGAATTCTCAGTGTTTCTAATGTGTCCAACATTTTTCCTTCATCTATATATAGTAACAGTAATGGAATACAATCCTGAGGCATCCAGAGATGGAATAAAAGCCAAGAGGATCTGAGTGATTGCTACTATAAAACGTCTCCCAGGCCTTGTAGAGCTGTAAAGGACAAAGAGAGATAGTAGGACAGGCCTGTTCTCAGGCTGCAAACAGGCGTCTGGCTGCCCTCAAGACAGCACTGTCTCTCTCACTCTCTTTCGCCCCACGTCCTGGTCCTCTTTCCTTTTCTCACTTTCTCTTGGTTTCTCCTTCTATCTCTCTCCTCTCTTTCTGTTTTTTTGCTCTCTTTATTCCCTTCAGCTCTCTCTCAGCTTCTCTGTCTCTTTTGGTCTGTGTCTCTCCTCGTGTAAAGCATCCAGCATCGGTCTGACAGGGCTATTTAAGGCTATGCGTGTGTGTGTGTGTGTGTGTGTGTGTGTGTGTGTGTGTGTGTGTGTGTGTGTGTGTGTGTGTGTGTGTGTGTGTGTGTGTGTGTGCGCGTACTGGCGGGGGTTAAGGCAGAGGTCTGGGGAAACAGTAACCAGAGAGCGTCCCTGAAGTGTCTGATGGGGTCACAGAGAATTGGGGGTCTTCTGTGACCCATCACGAAGCAGAACGGTCGACAGGGAGTTCTTATCACACGGCACTGTCATTCACAAATCAACGTCTACACACACACACACACACACACACACACACACACACACACACACACACACACACACATGCGTGCAATACTCCTGAATTTCTGCATCAGCTGTACGCACAACGTAATTTAACATGTGAAAAGAGAAACTTTAAAATCCTGTCTTTATTTGTTACTCACCCAGTTTCCCCTTAACCAGGCAAGCGTAGGCACATGCACGCATACAAGTATGCACACAAACAAACCGATAGGCCAACGTCATGATTGGGAATTATGGGGTGTTAAAATGATGTTGGACGTAAACCTGGGGTTCAAAATGTGTGCCGCACGTCACTTCTTTTTCAAGGTAAACAGATAAAATTTCAGAGTTTCCAAATCAACTCTCAAGAGTCCGATAAGCTATGAATCACAGCCATTAAATCCAAATTCACCCAAATTCCTGTGCACTCATTACGAGTAAAGAGTTGATTAGTGCTTATGTGGGTGAGTATTCAAGTGCTTCATGTCTTCATGTTTGTGTTGTGTGTCTCTGCCTCGATGATGTGTGTGTGTGTGTGTGTGTGTATGTGTGTGTGCAAGCGGTGGAGGGAGCACCGTTGTATGAGGAGAATTCATGTTAGTCAGCTCTCAGAGAGGTCTCGAATGTCTGTTTTCCTGACGTGTGATCCATAAATATTTGAAGTGGAAAGGGCTGCGCTGCGTTGTAGGACAAATCTAATTAACCCAGAACTTCCTAAGGGTTCCTCCGTCTGTGGGGCCGCATGGGTGTCTCTTACATCGCCAATTCACCTCCCTAAAAGGGAATCAGTCACTTAAGTTAGAGACCTGATTTCAGTATAGCAGTTGAGGGAGAATCATTGAAAGGAATAAAAGCTGATTTTCTTCTTTCGAAATTTTTATTCTGAAATTGGCTTTAAAAGTCTTGTGGCTTCACACTCCAATTCAAGAGTGTTAAAATTAAAGGTGCACTATATCGTTTTGGGAAGTACATTTTATTCAGAGGAGGAAGATCTTCATTGACTGATGACAATGACAAACTATATAAGTCTCTTTGTTTTCATGACTTTATAAACTTAAAAGACAACGCAATTCAATACCGTTTAACTTTGTTTATATGTGGCGGACCCTGCCACCTTTGTAGCCTTAAACAGTTTTCTTGGGACCTTATTTTCCTCCTCTTCCGCTTGTTTATTCAGTTATGGAAAGAAATAAATATGTGTATGTTTTGTTAATTATTACCTCGGTAATATTGTATATATCAAAATTCGGAGTTTAAATTTCTTCCCCCGAATGTATATAGTGCCCCCTTTAATGTGATATTACAAAAATATAGTGCAGAGAAAAGCAAAATGCATTTTGACACAGCTGCCTTAAACATGACAGCCTGTATTTTAAGAGTGTTGCCACTGTGGTGAGACGGAAAAGAGAGACACAGACAGCCATATGACCAGAGACGACCGCTTCTTTCTGTCATTCCGTCCCGTTTTTCATCCATATAAAGTTCAAATTACGACTCTTGGCATCGTCAGTTACTCGAGCCCTGTCTGCGTGTTTAGTACACAGCTACAGTAGCCTATGATTCAGTGCATTATATATCTCTTCCCCCTCTGTTCTCAATCTGACCTGGACAGGATACGCAGTGCCTCTGAAACACTAAAGTGCTGCTGATTCCCGAGATACTCTGCCATCCTTTAAGCCAGATGACACATGAGGGCCTCTTCTTCTCAAAACCAGCGCTGGGACGCCCAATTGAAAAGGCGGCTTGGGTGAGGATGTAGGGGAATGAAAAGCCGTGCATGGATCTCATTCCTGAGGCCTGGGGTTGCTGATTTCATTAGAGTGCACCGCACTATTAGAGCCGCCTCAGTTTGCTTTGCACTCACTGCCGAGCCTCACATTTCCATAATGCAGCAGCGGATTCAGTTTCACACGAGAGGGCCGCGCTCAAACCATTTCCGCCATAAACCACTCGCTTAAGTTGTTATACATTTTCACAATAAATACAAAGGGAAATGCGGCCAGAGTCTTGGTAGAGGAGATTAGTTCCAAAGCCACGTCAACCCACACATCGTTCCTGTTGGTACAGTGACAGAAAAACACTCATACCGTCGCTCATTATTGCGTCTTCCACCATTTTCTCCAAGCTGACTTTTAACCACACCAGCTGCCAGCTGAGGAGTGTCAGGTCTTTGGCAGCTGCATGGGTTTAAACAAGGTGAATGAAGGTGCTGCGTACTGTCACAGGTACATGTTCATCTCCATAAAAAGTAGAGCCTCATAATCAACCAGTGAGATCAGTCTGGGTCTGCATTCTCAAAGAGCTGCCAGCAGTTATTAGACACACAGACGGAGGGCTAACGCCTGCTCCAGATGTTCCAGCACAAGCAGCAACAGGGAACTGGATGAGACCTTGAATTAAAAAGCATCACACACTGAGCATATAGTGCACTTCCCCTGTGCCTCTTAGAAGTGCGATTCGATTTCACTGCATACCACCAACAGTGGACCTCTGAGGCTGGATAATGAGAAGGGCCAATTAGGAGCTGTTGGACGGGATGAGATGTTTCAGAACAATACTGCCTTTATTATGATTCCTCAGTAGCATTAAGACGGCCAGTATGTGTGCTCGAAGTGAGCTGAAGCTGGCTTTAGAATACAATCACTGAAGAAATCCTCCTGCTTTTAGTATTCCTCATTAACATTAACAAAGGAAGAAAATTGTATGGTGGATTTGGGGCAGGGCTTTTTTATTGTAATGTTTTTTGTATATGTTAATATTCAAACATATATATATGTTTTTTGTATATGTTAGTTAATGGAGTTGTTTCCCTATATGTCTGCAACTCAGAACATTTTACTACAGTAGTTACTCTACTATAAATCAAAATGTTTCTTTAAAACACATAATTATCATCATGATCCATCACTGCTCATGACAATAACCAGCACTAAATAAACCAGTTAAAGGAGACATATCATGCTCAAGTTCAGGTTCATAATTTTGATTTGGGTGACTACTAGAATAGGTTTATATGCTTTAATGCTCAAAAAACACAACCCTTATTTTCATACTTTCCAGTGCTGCAGCTCTATATTTCCTCTCTGTCTGAAATGCCCCCCCGTGTACCCAGTCTGCTCTGATTGGTTAGCTCACACATGCCTGAAACAGCACCGCGAACAACAACAACAGAGCGGCTGTGCTAAATCAGTTATTACATACAAAACTAGCCTCTAGGCATACATTATGCAAATGTGTGACACAGTGACGTAGTATGATGTCACAAGGTCACAGAATTAAATGCAGGACTACTGACGAGGTGTTTCAGGGGCGGTGTTTTCTGTGGAAGAGAGGAGCCTCTGTTTTAGCAGACTTGGACCTCGTAAAGAGTTTTACAGGCACAAGAACATATGAAACACTGAAAGAAAATGAAAATAATAGGTTTTTAAAACAATACAACATTAAACAATGTTAATAATCAAAACAATAAGTAATTTTATTGATAAAACGTATGTACATTCACTTATGTACAATTCTAAATGTTTAACTAACCCTCACACACACACAGATTCACAGATGTTCAGTATTATGGACATATATGTGTTTGAAGCATCAGTACATGATTTCCTTACATGTCTACTTATTCATCTTCCATCTATTTGTAGGTGAGATTTTTTTTGCATTTTGTTCTACACAAACCAGAGCTTTTATGTGTAAAAAAATGACCACGGCAGAAGTGCAAGGCCATTTATACTATATTTGAGCTGTGATGCTAATGAAAGGCTACTTCACATAACAAATGAGACATTACAAAGAGCTGTTTAGTCTCAGTGGTTGTTTAGTGCAGACCACCTCGGGCCCTGAATGACAGACAGAAGGAGATTCGGTTTGGGTGAGTGTTTTCTTATGCCTGTACGGTCTCCAGTGGCAGCAATCAACCTTGTCATATAAAGCAGTCTGATGGTTCATTTCAGTATTTATTGTTAATCTCGTATGTGTCTAATAGTAGGAAAGTAGTAGGATAAAGATATAGTTACGCTGCATTTCACGCCCGCAGGTGACAATGTGAGCCGGGGTAGTTCATTGTATGAGTCATGGCTTAAGTGTTTTGATGCTGCCAAGCCATTGTGACAGTATTAACTTGCGTGGGGAGGTGGAAGAATCAGCAAGGGGGGAAACACATTTTCCCAGCTCAGACAGAAAGCCACAGCTACTGATTCATCAGTTACCCCAATTAATACACCCCTCAAGAGGAGAAAAAAGTCCATCTTAAGTGGTGCTGCACTTAAGTTAATTTGTCAGATAAAATAAGATGAAAAACATCACGTATGAACCGGATGAGCTGACAAGCATCAGAGAATGTCTTTGTAGATAGTCTAATTATTTAACCAGTTGCTGAAAACGTTACCCTGATGGATAAAAAAACTGATTTGTGGAGTTTTAAACCCTCACAATAATCGCTCCCCTCTCCCATTTCTCCCTCATTTGGTCTTATCTAAGTTGTAGTGCTTGATGGTGAGACAGTGTTAGATCATAGAGGGAAATAGAGAACATGCATGCCATGTCGTCAAGTCAGATAAGAGACTACTCAGAGTGTGTGTCCATGCTTAAGTGCAAGTTTACGCGTGTGCGTGTGTGTGTGTGTGTGTGTGTGTGTGTATGGCGTAGAAGAGTCTGGGTCTCTGATTGCCTTTGCTAGGCTTCCCACATTAAAGTGGCCTCTGCCTCAGGGAAGAGATTCCTGGCTGCATGGCAAAATGGAGAGGGGTGGGGAATACAGCGAGGAAAAGATATGGGACGAGGGAGTAAAGTGGGAGGGCAGGGGCATTTAGGTGAAAAGGAGCTGCCAAAACAACTCCCAGGCTTCATCTGGCCTGCATCCAACTGTCCGACACACACTTGTTCACTCTCTCTCTGCAAACACACAAATACACACAGCTTCGCCCCCACCACATGTTCCTAAGTGCGGACCGCACAGGGGGTAGCCCCCTAACCTCCCTGCCCCCATATCCCGTTCCTCTCTTCCCCCTCTCAGCTCTAATTGAGAAGACAAATGGATCTTTCAGAGCCCACTACCGCGCCACCATACATCAGTCATGACAATGTTAGCTTTATAACGGTGGGCTGCCGTGAGCCGAACCATATGTTTGGCCCGCGCCGCACGCACGAGCAAACACCTCAATACCACGCTAATGGCGTCCCACTAATTGCCTGTTGTTTTATTATTAAAGGTAATTTAGGCCCTAATGGAATTCATTCAACATTGTGTGTCGGCCCCACCCAGACGGCACCGCGGACAGACCGCTCTTTCCTGCGTCTGACATCAAGAGAGCCTTTTATCTCTCCTGAAATAAAATATTATTCCACATAATGAAACATGCCACTGAGAGTCCCCCCTTTCATGCTAGCCTTTGGACGACAATGAATTTTCCCATGGACGGTTTCTTTCATCAGTCTTGGTCTCTGGTTTTTGGTTCATATTCTCAGCTATTAATATAGTCAAAGAGAAAAAAAAAGTTTGCTCTTTTAAAGGCAAAAACTTGTTTTGATTGCGGCTCAGGTAATGTTTGATAGCACTGAGACTCATGGGAGCTGTAGTTATAAAATGCTAACAGTAATTAATTGTTTTAGCCACAATGACACTGTGATAAAAAGGTGGAAAATATAGGTTATATAAAGGAAAAAGATCCAAATCTTCAGAATTAGAAAGCAAAGAAACTCGATCCAAAAAAATATTGACAAATGAAAGTGAGCAAACTTACAAGCTAACGAAGGGCCCGCTCAACAGTGCTGGGATGAAGCACTTTTCCCCTACAGGTTGGTTTTGATTAACAGCTGCTAATGCTGTGATAACGGAGGGTTGAAAACACAAACTCACAAAGCATAGGGTGATTAAAGCACTACGCTCAGCAACATCCACAAATTGACTTTTCCGTCTCTGCTACAATTTCCATCTGATAAAGCTCAGGATAGATTGACAGCCAGAACAAGCTTCTCCCTGATTTTTTGGATATCAGGGCAACAGGTGATGTCATCCTGACCGAACAAGTTATGATCGGTCACCTGAAAAGAAGCAGTGGTGATGCCAGTTTCTGAAAAGTTGAGAGATTTTTAACTCGAAGGGCTTGGAGTGGTCGCACACAAAAGGCGGCGCGCTCTGAAAAAAGATGCTGGGCTTTTTCTCTAAGCTTCTGTCTGCTGCTGCAAACACTCACTACTTATTCAAAAACAACTGGAAAAAAGACGCCAGTGCTTAGGGAAAAAAATGCTATGTGGACATGGGCCCTAAGCGTCCTTTGTCGATATTACTTAACAAGTCAGGTATGACAAATTGCAAGCCTACCTTCACAGTTGAAGACCTGAGACACCACGTCATAGCATATTTTACTGCATCTACCCCAGATTACCAGATTTAACAAAGGCTAGAAGAGTGGCTCGTTTGAGTCCGTTCACTCCAGGATAAAATGCTGGTCAGTGCATGTTTCTGCAAACCACAGATATGTTTCATTTTAATATTTGAAATGTATCACATGAAGTTGGTGTTTTGTAAGCATGGAACCACCGGATATTTTTAACAAAACATGGAAATTTTCCCCCGCGTTTATCACATTGAACATGTATGAAGAAGGTGGATACAAACGCAGGAGGATCAGTGGCAAACATAGACGCCAGGTAGAGGTAAAAAGGACAGCAACTCAAACAAGACTGAAGTGAAAACTGGACTTCAGTACAAACTAAACTAACGAGGGAATGAGGCACAGGTGGAGGGACGGGCAGAGACGCTAAGGTGAGAGGAATGAGGTGAAGAAGCAGCAGAACAGGGGGAGGAGCTGATAGGCTGGGAACAGAGCAGGGCTAATGAGGCTGATGCAGGGCAGGTGTGGAGGGAAAAATCAAGTTAAGGAGGAGCACACAGTTGAGAGAGAAAGTGCAAAGACATGACAAAAACACAGAAAATACAATAAAAGGAGACAGAAATAACAGGACTATGAAAATGTTTGTGGCAACCCTGACCAAGTAGATTTGGTACCTAAACCTATAAGCAAAGCGTCACAATAATCATACGCATCCAATGTGAACGTATCCGTGGTTTTTCACAGTTTACCCACATTTATTCTGCTGATTGGGTAAAAGCTAACATTAACCTGCAGCACAGTGAAAGTTTGCTTTTCATTTCATTCCTGTGTGAGCTGACAAACAGCTTGCAACAAAGCTGTATGTAGCTCTCTACACGTTTCAGATTACACACTGATGAACTTTGGAGAAACCTGACAAAACGAAGCAGAACATCACCGCAAAACAAAACCCGGGAGGCTTGTGAGTGTAAAACATTCCCAGAAAAATATCTGCTTAGAAAGATGGAAACACACAAGTAACTGGCATCAGTGGTGGTTTGGGGTAAACAAGAGTCAGTAATGTATTACTCGTGGTTAAGAATGACGTAATCTGATTTTATCTAGTGGCTCTCAACAAAACATTTAAGTAAGAAGTGTCACTGAAATAATGACATTAATGTAGAAATCACGGCACGGTACGGATGCAAAAACGGTCGTAAAACGATCGGCTGAATTGACACTCCCTGCATGAAAAAAGTCTGTTGGCAGATGAGTTTGTAGTTTTAATGACGTTGTCTCGTGGCAGCGACCGGAATCTGCTCCAGATTAATGCGAGCGAGCAGAAATAGGTCACCGAGGCCTGATTTATTAAAAGGCCAGATACAGAGTTATGTGAATGCGATAAGTCTGAGTTACAGTATAGCTGCAAGAGAATATGATGGATTGTATGACAGCCGCTCATCTTAAAGAAAAGCAGATACGGCTCGGACATGTGAGAAAGTGTCACTTAGATGTCCACAAATTGAGAATTTGCCAGATGATTTACTAACGTGCTGGTGACTTTCTCAACCTCTGTCAGTGTGAGGTCGCTCATAGACATACACATACATACAAAGCTCTTCATGTCCTTATCAGTTTATCTGCAGTGTTCTACTTTCCTATTCTCAGGAAATACCCAGAGAGTTTTCATTTCTTCCAGCTCGATTACCACTGATACATTCCTCACCTCTTTATTTTTTTTTTTTCTACAGTACCTTTCTCGTCACTCCTCCCCCTCCTTCTCTAAATGCTAGTTTCCCAACACAGGAAGCCAGTGTGGTACCCAGGGATCATCTGAGGCTGTGTGATCATCATGGCTCTCCTTCCTGTGCCTTGCTCCCATGCCTGGTGTCCAGCATGCCTATCCTCTGACTGGACTCACTCTCATCTGGGGCCAAAAACACCAAAATAACAAACTTCCCTCCCCTCATCTGCTTCGCTCTTACACTCTGGTCACTTTTCCACTGTCCTACAGCTACCCACATGTGACACATGTCTCTGAGAGGGTGTGTTCTCATGGGCTGGTCGACTGCTTTTCGTCACATCACCACGCGTCAGCATGTTGGAAGGTGTACACCGCGGCATTGGTGGATTGTTTTGTTGTATCTATGACTACTAAAATATGTCTTCTCTTGCTTTATCCTCTTCATCCCCGTCACTCCCTCTCTATCTCTCCCTCTCGCTCGCTCTTGTTCCCAGCAGCATGTGAACATTAGCCAGGGTTTTTTATCAGAGGGCTTCCAGCAGAGCTCCAGCAGGCCTTCCCAGGAGAGGAGGCAACAGGAAGTCGTAGGATGATAAAACTGGGCCATTACTTGGCCAGCACAGGACCCCAGGGTTCATTACCCCCCTCCTCCTAATTTCACTCTGTGACTGCAGCACAACATATTCCTGAACACACCTCAGACTCATTATATGATGCAATCGGCGCTGGTTAGTCAAAAATCTGACTAAGATGTTGGGAACCAAGCTTTAAGTAGGGACTTTTGCAAAAATATATGAGACAGATGACTCTGAGAATGTAGAAAGTAGAAAATGTAGTCAAATAACTCCAAAAGAAGTTCTCAATCATTACTCAGCACACTGCCGACTCTGAGAGCGGGTGAAAGGAGGACATAAGAATAAAAACAGCTGCCTCCGAGGCGACGTCACAGCCTTGAACACCGCTGATGTAGCTCCCAAGAATAGTACACAAAAAAACATGGCGCTGCAGCAGCTCTTGAATAGTAGCGTGGGGACGCAGATAATTAATTGGCAGCGCTGGACTTGTGGAAGTGATGACAGCTGATAGAGGGAGCAGCTGGAAATGACAGCAACACCAGATCACGGCACCATGTAGCACTCAGCGGCAACACTGACGGAGAGCAGCGCGGAAGCCACCAGTGCAGGAAACGGATACCGAGTGGGAGAGAGAGAGAAGAATGTTACTGATTAATTCATAGTTAGACCGGGCAGGGATTTTTCATTTAATGTTACTGGTCGGATTGGTCTGTCATGTCAGCTAGTTGACAATCCCTTTTGAAGCTTTGCTGCCGAATCTGAGATTGATCTGTGCACCAATCAGGAGATAGCAAGAACACAATATGAAACCCCAGTGTAGCCACCGCTCCTGTCCCTCAGCCGTATAGACACATTACTCCACGCCTGTATTTGACTGTCTGCTCTGTCCTCTCTGCCCTGGACGCATGGACATGGCGGTGGCAAACTAGCTGCGGTACCTGGGAACTGACAAGTGCATCTCTGAGGAAGTTCCTGCACTCCTGCCTCCTCTTCAACACGGCACATGCTTCTGTGAACTGCTTGGGTAGCTAGCGTCTCTCCTGCTGCATCACAAGCTCGATACTGCCATGGCAACATCGAACAAAGTCTACTCATAGAACTGCATTTACATTAAGTAACTTGTATTTAGCTTAGTCTAGCTAGAAACAATGTTACACAGCTAGCGTGGCTCTTCCCAAAGGTCGAATTCTGTTACTGATCCTGCTTGCTTCAAGTCTTTGTGTTCTGATAAGCTAACTGGCTGCTGCCTTCATATTTAGATATTTTTATTTGATTTTAGGCTAGAAAGTGAATAAGTGCATTTCCCAAAATGTGGAACTGACTTATGATACCATCTCGACGCGATTGTCATTCAGTAGATAAACGTTTTAACTTAACTGTTTTGAAACAATAATAATTCTTAAATGACCAATAAAGCACTCCACTCCACTGAAAAACCTATCCAAATGTACTTTTGTTTAGCTTTCATTTCAGTTTACCAGAGTCACCCTTCTTCATAGTAAATAGGTCTATGAAATGTTTCTGACGTTCCTCTGCCAATCCAGAGAAAGCAGCCAAATGACCCCGATGCTCCTGGGACCCCCCGTTCCCCTCCCTGCTCATACCAGCAGATCAGCCTGGCTAGTTTCCTTATCTGCTCACCACTCAATTACCCTGAGCTGCGGAGGGCATCTGAAGCCCCGGACGAGCAGCCTGGAGGTTACATTGGGCTGAACTGGGAGGAGACACAAAGATAATGGAGGATGGGATTGAGTGGTTCAAAACTCCCATGGTGATAATGTAAAGTAGCTTTTTTCTTTCTTTCTTTATTTATCTATTTTAAAATGCTACTGATATATTACCACAGAGATTATGTATTTTGAACAAAATTGCATTTGATTTAATCCGCTGCTTAATTTTTCTCAATTTCATACACCTGAGAAAACGAATATAGTTAATCTATATATAATAGTGTGTATTGTAAGCTTGTTTCTGTCAATTCTGCAGCTGGGTGACATTATATTTGATAGCACAGGCTTTGTGGTTTGCTTGAAGTTTGAAGGGATGTCTTTCATATTTCACCGACTCCTCCCTCAGATGTTGATATGCTGCTGAACTGCAGTTTTCAGTGAAGCCTGACAAATAGTGTTTGCGTTTCACAGGATGTGCAAGGCGAAGGTTAAATCAAATCAGTGTATTTTCAACTGGCTAATTTGTATCCGAGGTGGGGTGGACACTTTTTGATTTCATATTTGATAAGATAAATAACTTGAAACCAAAGAAAGTAATACAAAGCAGCAACATTTGAATAGATTTAGTAAGAAAATATACATATATATTTCTTAAATGTGTATTTTAAATACCCCCATCTTCATGGTGGTGGAGGAAGGTGAACCACTGAAATGAATGAACTTATTCGATGAGACTGTTGACAGTCTGCAATGAAGAAATTTAGGTTTTTATCATCTTCACCATCTTTCATGATATTTCTTTTTCGATGAAATTGAGCTGTACTGGAATGCTTGTACATTCTCAAATAAAAAGAAGAATCTAAAGTACATAAAAACGTGCTTAGCATTCGCCTTGAAATATCACGAGCCACCCTCCATATGCATGTATGATGTGAGACTTCTCTGGACATGTTTTCTTTCAAGCAAGACATTGAACAGAGAACATTGCTCTGCTCACAGCACCACATTATCTGAGGTCTGACCAAGAGGTCAGCGTGAGTCTGCCTTCTATACAGAGATGATGATATTCAGAGAGATGCAGAGATGGAAACAGAGGTGGGATTGACATTGAGAGAATGTGACTGTGGTGAATGGAGCCGGGAGGACAGAACAGAGAGCTGCCGTCTCTTGTCACGCCTGTGTCTCTGTGTCCGCAGGATGTTTCCCTCCTTTTAAGGCAGCGGTGATGTTCTGCTTTCTTCAGCCGTGCAGCTACAGACAACAACGAAGCGGGATTACATAGATGTCCAAGCAGCCACATCTCAATTATCCTGATCTTCTCATCACCTAAATGTCATCCCACACACACACACACACACACACACACACACACACGTTAAATACTTGCTGTTATGATCTTTCTTCCTGTTGGAGTTTATGTTTTTTTACTTTGTCCATTTTCGGGTGGGTTGATTGGTTGGTTTGTCAGCAGGATTACACAAAAACTGATGAATAGATGTCCATGAAACTTTTTTGGAAGATGGGCCTCGACCCAGAACAGACCTCATTAAATTTTGGTGCCATAATTTCTTTCTCACTTTCTTCTTTACCAGAAGGGTGTTTTTCAATATTTCAACAACTTCTCAATCCTTGATAAGTAGCAGCTACTATGCTCAGATGAGCGCTTCAAAATTATTTCTATTTTGTCTTTTTTACTCTATCGACGGTAATATGTTGTGGTTTTCTTTCTTGTGACAAATGTAATTATTATAAGTCCCTTTGGACAAAAGTGTCTTCTGAATGCCCCAAATGTAATTGTAAATGTAAATGTGGAACAAAACACCCTTATTTAGGTGGCTGGTGATTGAGTGTTGGGTCTTGGCAGAGGTAGAGGTAGAAGAAAACTCACCAGGTACGTAGTATTAAGAGCGAGAATGTCCACATGTGGAGGAAGATGGATATGTCTGGAACCAAAATTCAACCCTAATTTAGTTTATCTTACATTTGTGAGTTAACTTTCGGGATGTATCAACTTAAGTCACATACTCATTTTAACCCTGGTGTTTTCCTAAACCTAACCAAATAGTTATGGTGCTAAAACCAAGCAAAACCAAACTGTGACCAATTCAGGAAGTTAACGTATGTTTATTATTGTTGATGGTGAAGGTCATCCAACTTTCGTTACCATGACGACCAAGTTCACCTTAGAAAAGTCACCTGATGTCGTCTTTTCCTGCACATCAATAACTCTAAGTAACTCTGAATAACTTGACACATGAAATGTTTTTTTTTTTTAAAGCGGTGTGCTATTTATAAACCGTCCCATGAGATCAAGATGTTTTACAACTTCCTATTCCCTCAGCTCTTTTGAGTATCTCACAGTGCTATTGGATGTTCACCTCTTCACTCTTTGTCACTAACCGCTCACTCGTGCGATCGGGTCAGATTTTGCCACCCTGTCATGTTATCTATCATCCACAGATAGAGACTTATCTCACTGTCAGCACCCGGCTGTTTCATGCAAGCGATCGCACTCTCGGTGACGGGGTCTCCTCACCTGTCCATCTATCACAGCCAAGACGCTCAGTGGCATCGCTGGGTGTTTGTATGTTTATCAGTAATTACAGGGGGAGGTGTCGAGAGTGAAACCAGCCGTGTGCAACTCAAGTCAGCTGACACGAGTTTGACGGGGAGTCGACAACAGCGGGTGAGTTGAACCTCTTCAACTTGTCTGCAGGTCACACCGTCCAGCCTAATGTCGCTGCTGAGATCATATTTTGCTTATTAAAGTAATAATCAGTGGAGCTGAATTGATATGTGCATGGGGTGTTTTTTATATTGGATTCGATACGGCGCTCAAGGACACTACAGCGGGGCAGCTTGCTCCGTGCACCAGGAGCCCTTTGGTCGAAGGGTGGTCTCTCCACTCACTTCAACACTCTGCCAGCCTGAATGCCATCAATGAGAAAGATTTTTTTTTTAACGAGACTTTGTTGTAGGTTTGTGTATATGTGCATGTGGGTCTCATGTCCATGTGCCCAGAAACCCCGGCTGCAGTAATGTTCTCCCCTCTCTGTTTTTTCTTCATGTGGGTTCCACGTGATCCAGCCACATTTCTGCAAATATTTATACCGGGTGTAAAACGCTCTTGATCTCTCTCCGCTGTTTACTCTCC
>OMLP01008689.1:3830-17447 GCA_900302685.1 Spondyliosoma cantharus | reverse complement strand
CCCCCCCTTCGTCCCAATGCTTTCCTAAGCAACATGACCCCTTACTCATGTATGGATTAACAGTGCTGCCTGTCAGACACACACAGTCGCTCTTTAGCTGGGTACCACACACAGTGCCCATTTGCTCGGCGGCAACTCACACACAGTCTCTGCAGGAGAGCACGGCCCAGTCAAAAGTATTAGAGAGTGTGAGTTAGAGATGGAAATGAGAAGGAAAACAAACACATAACGTGAGGAAACTCCTTGATTCATTGTATGGGAGCACTGACAGAAGATGTTTACAGCACAGCAAACTACTCCAAGCTCCGATTTCATTTCAGGAAACGTGATGCACCTAATGATCGGTTTCTGTCAAAACAACAGTCCGACTTGGAGAAGAGGGAAATCCAACGGGGTAAGGGAGAGAGAGAAGGGAGAGCTATGACATCCTCCCAACACTTTAATGAGCACCTGTCTTCACTGCAGCATGTTGACAAGTTTCACCTCAACAGACTGTTTGTTCCTCTGTCTCCAGGCAGCAGGGTTAGAGGGTTTTTTGCCAACTTCACCTCACAAGTGTAAAAATGTTTACATGCCATCACAAGCCAGCCCAGGCCTAGTGAGACTTCAGACTTTCAACCCAGAAAATAAAAACAGGTATGGCATCATCAGCTCCAGTAGGTGGAGTGCCTTCATCTCGATCTCTGCTCTGAAAAAGGGAGACGAAAATTCATACATCTGATTGTTAACATGGGCTGGCAATTTATTTCAGATGTATGTTTTTGTTATATTTGTAGACATAATCTCCTAAAGGTGCAATATCTGAGGAATTTTAGTTGAAAACATAAAATAAAATGACTTAAATTGAAAGTTATCAGCAGAATGTGAAGAACAGTCCTGGTGTTATGGTGTCTATGTATTGTGTTGGATAGATATATACCGAAGTTAGCATGCTAACCAGCTAGCCACAACCCATACCCTGGTTCTCCAAACTCCCAGTCCAGACAGCTACGGTTAACTGAGCTAACTAGCTAATGGCAGCAACAGTTAGTAGCAGTGAGCTGTTACCCAACAACATGCTGCCTCTATCTATCTATTTATATGAGGAAGGGCAGCCAAAATGTCCCAAAACTAACAGTGACAGCTAAACTTGACAGCAGTGAGTACTAACAATTGCCATTTTCATTCTTTACATCAATTATGATAATGTTAAGTGATATCTTACATCTGAATGAGACATTAGGAGGTTTGATACGGTTATCAATGACAACAAGTTGCAGTGCAGCAGCAACAGATTTGTTCAGTGGCTAATTCTGTTAGCACAAAGCACACACCCACAGCAGTGGGTAGTAGGCTAACTCAAACGTCGGGTAGTCTTTTGGGACTGAGGTACATTCATGATGGCTGTTTAACGTGTGTTTATAAGATTGTGGCATTTAACATAGTTGTTTATTTATGTTTGTATTAGAATCAAAAAGCTACAATTGTAGAACATAGCAAAATGGCCGTCACACACTTCTTCCAGCTGGTCAGCGAGACCTACGAGGCAGTCAGCGCACATTCATGCAGTTTGTGAGAATCGCTTTTGTAGGGAGGCCTGAAGGGAGGGTTGTGGGATTTTTTTCTTAATTGGATACTTTCCAAATCTAGCTTGTTCTTAGTGGTCTCTCCATTGTTACCAGCCTTAATGACCTATTAACATGAAGGAAGTAGCAAAAATATATTGCCAAGGTGTAGGAGGATAGCTTAGTGAGTCTGCCCAGTTATGTGTGACCCCCTCGTCATTCACCAGCAGAAAAACAAAAAAGATCAGACAGGCCTCAGGGAGTGTAAACAAGGGGTGGGCCAAATTATGGGTGCTAAAATGTGGCAGAAAAAGGTGGTTTCTTTGTGGCTGTTTACCATCTAAAAATACACCAATGCAAACCCAAAGGGCTGCGTGCCCACAGATGTATCTGTGCCAGCACCTTTTATATAAAGCATCTTCATCATCATCACCAAACTTGTGAAGTGTAATGAGCGTCCTGAAACGTCCAATTACAGATTTCCTACTAACGAGGTAAACAGAGCTTCAAACGCAGCTCAAAACAAAGATCTCGATGAAGAGTCTGCAGTTCAGGTAATGCTGGATGTGTCTGAAGCGACGGGGGTGGAAGGTGTTGACACTGTTAGCGTTTTTCCTTGAGGGAGCAGCACTGGTGTTTTCCCATATTTACGTCAGTATTTACGCATGTGTGTACAGGTCCTTTGAGAGGTTTACATATTGAGGGTAATAGGATAACTCTGGCCTCCACCAGCAGAGAAACAGGTGCTTATCTTGTCAAAGCTGTTGTGCTAAGCCAACCTTTGACCCCTGGTTAAGAGCCAATTGAGAAATTAAAACAAGAAATTTACACGCCGCCCCACCTCCCTGCTTTTTCACTCGTCTCTCTCTCTCTCACACATACACTCACAGGCACAAAAATGCATGCGTGTGGAAAAGGTCAGCCAGATGATGAATCATTTTAGAGCTATTTCCCAGTATCCTTCACTGGTGCTCTGCAAGCCAGCTCGCTGACGAGAGCAGTAAATGAGAAAGACATAAACGGGAATGAAGAGAGACACACGAAGCTGACTTTCTGGCGTTAAGTGGAGGGAAAGAAGATCGAGGGGTGTGAGAGGGGGAGTGGATGGGTGGAGAAGCTCACCGCTGTGTGGGGTCTGTCTTGCGTGCGTTCACCACCGAGGTCTGGGTTATTGATTTCCAAGCATGAAGCAGGAATATTGTCCAGGGTTTTGCTTTGCTCCACGGAGCCTGCCAAGCTCTTTCTAGTAAGCCTCCTCCAATTACACATGTCTCCCTGTGACAGATAGACTGACACTTACTGCTCATAAATAAAACTGTAAACTGTAATGCAACCCTATCATAAGACAGAGCAACTGTGTCATTAACAACAGCGAGGCTAATCAGGAGATCACTGGACATTTTTCATATTGTTGTGGTGTGACTCTGACATTTTAGGTTACTCCAAGATAAATACAAGCTAATTTTAGTCATTTTACAGCGAGGCCGTTTCTTTTTTTTCCTCTAAATCTTTTTTAAAAACCCTATGCTACATATGTCTGCATGAATCAAAGTTTAAATGCACAGGATGTAATTTGCCGCCAGGGTTCTCGCAATCAAAACAAAACAAAAGGAGTAAGTAGCGTGGGATCATGGGAGTTATTGTCGTCATTGTTAAACAGCCACTATTTTCTAATGAAGATTTATCCACATGACTCACTGATGAGGTCATGTATGAAAGTTTTATTCATGCTATGTTTTGCCACATTTGCTGACTTCCTTCCTCGCCTTCTGACATAACATCTGATGTTTTCCCACAAGCTATGGGGATGGTGACCAAATCAAACACACCTTGAAGAAATTAACAGATTTCTCAGGGAATAAACATTGTTTGAATTATGTGAGATAATGTAAGTACTCATCTAAACAAAAGATACAACAAAGGGTGTGTAATTTTTAGACATTTGAATGCTGATATATTCAATTTTATATCTTTGACAACACTAAACAGCTTGCAACATCTCCTTATCTTTTACATATAAGAACATATAAAACACATTGATGGAAAAGAAAACAACATGGAAGCATAATAGCTCTCCTTTAATGATGGACTAGTCAGCTGTTTTCATATTAACTTCTGTTTTTTAGCAATTTCCATGTTAAAACACACCAACATGCACAATTATTTGTCAAGAAATACATTTGGCAGGATTCTTTCTACTGCAAAATCTTTTGACTGTCTCACTGTTGAAATCGCTTCACTTTGTCTCTCCATAAAACCTCTGCTGCTGCTCGAATTACTAATTCCTGACAAAAACAGCCAGGGCCCACAGTGATCACTTAGATTCTCTAAATAGGAAACTGATATCACAAGATCACACATTTCATAATAAAACAAATACTGAGCTTTCATAACATTTTATGACTGTTTTATGAGATCTAGAATAAGCAAATTGTAGTCTCGCTGATACCAGATTCATGAACGTTGGTCTAGTTATCTGAGTTTATCTAAGTGACTGTAATGAGAATTCAACTTTATTAACTGTTGTCATGTCCATCATCGTACTGCTCACACCACACAAAGAAGACAGACACATGCACACACAAGCCAACACGAACGCTCCTTCACACACGTGTAAACACAGATGCATAAACAAGCAGCTGGATGGCTAAAAGCGCTCGCGCAGACAAAAGCAGACACGCGGCACGTGAAGAGGACCAAATTATATGACTTGATGAAAAATAGAGTGAAACTCAAGCGCATAACACCATTTACTTTAAGGTACAGCTTTGAGTACGAGTCAAAGAAACACACACAAACACCAGTGAATCACGTTTAAAAGAAATATCATCAATTTGTGGAATGACTCTTTGGTTAATGTGAGAAACATCAATCAGGTGCCACTGATGGCACAGCGGTTCACTTCATAAAAACCCACTTAGAGGGACATGAAAGTTAAACAAATGAAAACAGTCCAGTGTTTCGCCGCTCAAAGAACATGATGAAAAATATGTGGCCCTGCGGCAGATATTGGAGGCCAGGAATAACAGCATGAGGTTTAAAAAAAACCTCTCATATGCATGTATTAACACATCTCCTTTACCTCAGCCACCGACTCCTGTAAGTTTCCCTTTAAAAAAAAAAAAAGCAAAAAAAAAAGCAGCCTGGCTGACATCCTGACAGCCTCAGTAGCCCCGCTGGTCAGGCCTCGGTCCAGACCTGTGGCTCTGAAAGTGATTCAACTTGTCACAACTAAGAAATAAACGTCGGCTGACTTGATCTGAGGATTTATTTTTCATGTCTCCCTTTTGCCTTTTGGATACAAAGACAATACGAATACATAATTTTTTGGCGTGCGTCTAATAAACTCTCCGTTTATCCACATTATAGAAGTGGACATGAATATAAACTTAAACCCAAAAATAAAACACCAGAATGTGATATAAATGTGTCATTTCTAAGTATCATAATAAATGATCCCTTTGCCTTTTTGTCCATACAAAAATAACTCTTCTTCTTTTGTGGTTAAGTACCAATATGTTGCTTTACCAATGTTTAAACCCCCCCCCCCCATTGACAGGAACAAGCTGTCAGGTGTTTGGGGTTAGTCAAACTGAGCCCGTGTGTCTCCCCCAGTAATCTTCAGGTCGCAGAGTGGCACTGTCCTACTGCAGCCCGAGGGCTGGGGGCAGATCTGTGATCGAGGTTGATAATGAGCAGGGGGATAAAGTAGAGTTATGGAGGTCTTATCACCTTGTGCCCCCAGGTCACACTGCACTGCTGGTGGTCACAGGCTCCTTAATCATTACAAAAACTCACAGCTCTACTCAGCCAACAGGTATTAGTTGTGCATGAGGAGAAGAGTCTGCTGGAAAACTTAATTTCTGTCTCCTTCAGAAGGGTCATAAATAACAGGAAATATTCTCTTTATTGGCAACAGCTTTATTTATCCTAAATTGTTTGTCTAAAATATCACAACCAAATTAGCGGTGCGTCCTACGTCTGGAGGACGGACTGGTCAGCTGAGCTTTACAAACAGCCCCTGGGTGATATCTGTAGTTGGGTGCTGCGACCAGTCCGTCGGAGTGAGCTGTGTGGGGGTCAGAGAGGGAGACAGAGATGATGAGTGTGGTGTGGGGTCAGCCAGACCTCAGGCTGTGATTTGTTGAAGTGCATCAGACGGGAGTCGACCAGAATCGGAATAAATCACCTCAGTGGCACCAGTGACAAAACCTTGATAATGCCCCTGTAAACAGGCATTAATTAATGTGAGCTGATAAGTGGAAAATTGTTTAAGCTCTTTTACGTCACTGTTTGTCATGTCTTATATCAACTTTTACATTACATCTACTCCTTCTCCCTCATTTAATGAAATACTATGTAATATTTCCACATTAAAATGGCCCAAAACAACTAGACCTTTTTAAAGATATATTTTTTTTGTTTGTGTTACATGATCCTAAATGTTTTCAACAATGTTTAGACCCAGAGAAATACATCATTTTATTCAGTGTCACGGTGCATTTCATTTGGTTGCCTGTTGCGATGACTTCTGGGAGAGTGAGGAAGTATGTCAAAGAATATGACTGAACATAACATGAATAAAACTGCATCAATCGTGGTTATTGAACAGTATCAACAATAACTCCCATGAGCCCATGCTACTTTACGATGTCATCAAACTACATCATGTGTTTTCATTGTTTTGATTGAGAGACCTCTAGCAACAGAAATGACATATTGTGCGTTTAATCTCTTAATATGCAAATATGGTTCTTTTCTTTCTTTTTTTAAGTTTAATAGCTGAACACGTGATGTGATAAGTGGAAGTATATGTATCCTGAGAATGGACTTTTTGCTGAATAAGAAACATCTTAATTATATAAGTTGGATATTAGACCAAGACTGGTTTCCAAACTAATTGTAATTTCACAAAATCCTGCTTGTACACATATCTTAAACTGATCAGTCGAAAGATAAAATATAAACAAAAAAGAAAATTAATGATTGTGAGTTAAAAAGTCTGAATTATTATGTAGTCAAACTTTTTATCCAATAATTTTGACTTTTATTTCAAAGTTTTGACTTTTTACCCAGTTACTTTGATTTCTAATCTGTTCATTTTAACTTTTTATCTCATAGTTTTGACGTTGTATCCAATAACTTTGACTTTTTATCTCTTACTTACCATCTCATTTTTTTATTTTTGCAGGAATGGACCTCCGTCATTTCAGCAGATTTATTCAAAAACAGCTTCCTATTGTTGAATTCTGCATGACATCATTCTGCACAGTTATGGTCCAAGAACATCCAAGTGAAGTTACAATAAAAGTGAAACTTTTAAGCCAGCATCCTCAACACAAGGGTGCAGAGAAAACTGGAAGAGCTTTTCCAGCAAACTTGCAATGCGGCCAGTTGAATTTGCGCTGGCACAGTGGATGGGAGGTAAGTGTAACTTGTAGGAGTATCATGTCTGATCCCAGCCAGGATGAGACAAGCCAGTATTGTCTTACCATTACTATTCTTACTCCTGGCCCACCGCAGACACAGCAGCTGATGAAAAGATTGATTGGAGGAGGTTAAAAAGCCATTTGATACTGCTGAGTTTGATTAAACGCCATGTTTTGGGATTAAAACCGTATCAGCGAGCAGCGTGGGTGACGAGGAACAGAGCTGCCTTCTGCTAATCACTATTATTCCACTTGTGAGTTCTCACCCTTCGAGATAAAAATAAAATAAAAAAAAAATAGAACATTTTTCACAGCAAACAAATATTCAGCAGTGGTTCATCAGCGTTTTCATGGCAACAGTGTTGAAAACAGGAGCAGGCCTCCACTTCTCCCCTCATGTCAGTATGTATCCCATTATGGTTGTACTGTGCGGACAGAGGAGCTCGGCCTGCTCGCCACAGCTTTATTTATTTTACTGTCTTTCATCTGCAAACCACTACCAATCTGCATCAGAGGGAAATCCACTCTGTGTATCCCATAGGTGTCATTTAGGATTGATTCCCTGGAATTAGCAGACGTCAAAGTGGAACCATGTGGCTGTCTGTCTTTCCATCTGTCTGTCCTTACCGACACCTGTGATAAGGCGTCTTTGGACACCGGAGAAATGGCATATTAGTGTCTTCGGTTTACCGCACATTCATTATGGCCTCCAGGGATCCACGGAAAGTTCACCTTCTTGAGTATCTGTCACTAACTGTTAGACATTAAGGGCAGAGGTGATAATAAGCAAGTAAAATCAACTGTTATCTAAATCTGAGATAAATGCGTCAGATGTTCCGCCCCCACCAAACCCAGCAGAGGAATGTAACTAAGTACATTTACTCAAGTACAAATTGAAGGAATTTGTACTTTACTTGAGTATTTCCATTTTAGGCAACTTCATACCTCCACTCAACAGCATCTCAAAGGCAGATATTGTATTTTTGATTCACAGCAAATAACAATCCTTGCTGTTGAAAACCAAAACGTTCTCAGTGGAGTTAAAGGTGCACTACAGTATGTGGTCATGGGGAAGATTTAATCAGAATAGAAAGATCTTCATCTTGATTTTTTTTTTTATGCCTAAACAAACTCGTTTCATTTTCATGACTGAATAAACTGAATAAACAAACTAACCTTAAAGGACAACATCATTTTACTGTTTTACTGTCATACTGTTTTACTTTGTTTATATGTGGCGGACCCTGCCACCTTTCTAACTTCAAACAGTGTTCTGGGGGCCTTTCCTCAGAGAACAGCTGGTTTATTCAGTTAGTTTAAAAATAAATATTTCTGAGCTTGTATAATTTACTCATTAATATTGTAAATATTAAAATTCAGAGTTTGAATTTCTTCTCCAAAACGACATAGTGGCCCTCAGTAAGAGCTTTAATCCTCAAATCATGTTTGGTCACATCTGCCAACATCCGTCCTCACACTCCGATTCTCTCTCAGAAGTTACAATCGAAATGTTTAGGATAAGTACATAACATAACAAATATATAACAAAGATGTAGTCCTTTTTTTTTTTAGACATTTGAATGCAGAAATGTCAAATATTATAACTTAAAGGTAAATTAACAGCCTATTGGATTAGGTAGGGAATGAGTTGTCACAGAGCTGAAACACAGGGCTGTTTGTCTGAGCTCACAAGAAGTCGACCTTCTAGGGATACGTGGTTCTCACAGGGCAGCAACGCTACAACATGTGAAGATCTTATAGAAAATGATGCATTGCACTTCAACGTAATCACTTGTTTTTGACTATTTTACGTTCACAGAATTATTATATATAAGGACATAAAAGAGCTATAATGAGTTTAATGCTCCTGTAACTTTCAGGCAGAGGAATTTTGAGGTCACAAAAATGGCAGTTTATTTGCCAAGATATTTTTCCAGACAAACCAGAGCTAAGTGTCCATTTTCAGTGACATTGTCATTAAGCTTGAACTTGGACCATGTGAGATGAATGATGTGGACCCCCCATTGTGTTTTCCAGCTAATAGGAGCAACTATAGGTCACCTTTTGCATAAAAAAGAATAGTTAAATAGTTGAGTGTGTTCAAACTCCTATAGATCAATTTCAGAAGCACTAACAGAACTTGGGGCCCAAAACTCTGCCTGTACTCGGAATGGTTTGACAACAGCTTTAAAATTAAATTGTGTCTGGACCGGTGTTTTAGGATAATTTTACATACATTTTCAGATTAATGCAACAGTTATATTAACCTGGATACATCACATATAATAAAAAAATACATATATTCTATTGCACTATGACATTATCATATATTATCATACTTTAGGTACATTCTGCTCATGACTCTCAAATACTTTTATTCAAGCAAGGTTTTCAAAGCAGGACTTTTGTAATATTTTCACACAGCACTTGTTCTTACGAATCTGAATACTCAAAAAATACACAACATTTGAGAACGCTGCCGCATTTTGCCATGATCCAATCTTTTTTCCTGTCTTTCAGTTTTTGCAGGCTTGAGCTCCTCTGGTTCACATGACCTCTTCCGAAAAAAAACTGATGAACCGGCGTGAATCCACTTATAGCCAGGCAGAGATCCCAGGTCACAGAGAGATAACTGGGCTCCAGCATTTAAGACCACCATAGATCAGCCACAGTTCATTATTGATTATCGTCCTTCGAGTAGTGGCGGCTGCTTATTTAGATGTGCAGACAGTGTGAGCAGTGATCCACAACCCTTTGGTTGTTGGAGAAATCACATAACGCCGAAGTAAACAACGGGACCACCAACAGATTCAATATTGCTGATTTATCCTTGCTGTGTTTATCATACGAGTCTCGACGCCATCGCAGAAAAACAGACAATTCATTACAAGGTCCTTAAGTGGTTCTTTACTTGAATTTGGAAAAGACTTTGAGGCTGAATACGACTCTAACAAAGTGGTTTCACGCGTAAAAGGATTTGTTAAGAATGAGACTCGTTCTGGCTCCTCACGTGTATTTTCAGTCGATTTGTTTAGCATCATCCTCGTGTTCAATCAGAGTAGATGTCACTGACAGATTTAAAAGCAGAAGAATGCCATTTCTTTAGGTTTGTGTGTTTGTGTGTTTTCACATACTGATTTCCAACGGATTGGAACAAACTTGGTGGATTGGAAAACAAGAAACAAGTCAAACAAATCAAGTATACGGACCGCCAGAGAAAAAGCGGCTCAAACGAAATCAGAAGAAACATGAAAAACTTGCGTGAGGTGAAAATGTAAAACAAATACTAATTCCAATATTCACTTTTGTGTAAAAAAAAATCCTGTAGCTGTAGAACAAATTGACGCAACAACAACATGAAATGCATCATCAGTAAGGTCAAAATAATTTAATAGGTAAAATATACAGAAGGTATGTATCATATCAATGAAAGGAATGCAGCATTTATAGTAATATGGGAACAATTATTGCACAAAACACCCTCATGATTACATCGTTACCTCCAAACCTCTAAATATTTGTATGGGATGTGAAAAACTTTCCACATTATGATGGAAATTTCTGAACAAATGTAGGTATTTTTATTACTGGAAGTCTAACTATTGATAAGTACATACCGTCCTCGCTAGCTGACACTGGGCTGATCTCAACAGTCTGCTGAGCCGATACAGTGCTCCAAAGAAATACTAAAGAAAATGTATGATTACATTTTTCACTTTGAGGGTCAATCAGTGTATGTACACAGCTCCTACAACTCCTTTTTTTAAACAACATGGCATCACTGATGTGTTTTTGACTGCGCGCAGTCACTCAAGCAGTTCCCCCTTCATTTGGCTGAAAGAGAGACCGAGACAGAGTTGACTAATCCAACATGAAACATCTGCCACCTGATTGATTCCTGAATCAAATTGTCCATAGCAACGGCTCCGGCTCGGGCTTTTAAAAGAGCTATTTCGCCCTAATACATGGCCCATTACCAAATGGCCATTCATCACATTAACCCGAGCTCTAGAGAGCTGCCAGTGTCTCAGTCATACAGTGCCACGGTGCTCTCTGTCTCCAGTCAGGACACACTCAGCAGCATGTCCACTTTGCCATGACTGTGTTTACCTCAGGAATACACAAACGCAGCCTGCCGCGGGCTCTATTAACGAAGCGAGAGGAAACCTCTGCCGATGCACAGAACGTAGACTGATTGACCCTCTCATGTTATGTATGAGGATTACTGTAGAGCGTGCACCTTATTTGTCATTTTGCAGCTTTTACAGTAATGTGAAACAGCATCAAAAAAAAAAAAGTTCAAATTTTTCCACTCCACATGCAGTTTCCCTCCACTGTCATTATGAATAATCATAATCTTCCTGATGAGAACACAACACTAAAGGTTGATACTAAATGTCCCAGAGAGGATACAAATGCAACAATCAGCGCACTCTCGTAAAAACACAGACAACTATATTTTAAAAAATTCACAAAAATAAACACTCCGGCCAAACCTTTAATTAGCATGAAGCCGTGTGCTTTAGCTGGAATTAAGGAGCTTCGGGCCCAGCTGTGGTGGAGCCTGATTACTTAATAATATGGTGATAAACACAACTATCAATCAAAGCCTCTGACAGGACTTACAATTCAGGAGAGATCAGCCAAAATAAGAGCCACTGACTCTCTCATTGTGGCGGTGCTTATGGGGGCGTGTAACTGGATACTCGCTACAGTCAGCAATGCAGTTACTCGCACCGGTGTAGTGATGGAAAGAAATAGAGTGTCACTTTTATTTACACAGCACCGCTGCAGTAACTACAGCCGTTTCTGGAAAACAACAGTTGCGCAATCTGAAATCTAAAGTCGCTCAAGTGTGGAGGACGACGGTGACACTGTGTTTGAAACACTGGCCCTCGCCACAGTAAACACACCTCAGAGAGAAGCGGACGTAGAGTCATCCAGAGCAACACGTGTTCACAGTGAGGTTCATACAGCAACTGACACTGTGAGATCATTTATACTCTCAAACACATTTTATAATACAATACAGTGAATTAATGAATTTAATTCTCATTATAATATTGAGGGTATAAAGTATACAGACGCCTGTTATTCTTGCCTCTTTTAGTCTAAGTAATTGAAATGACATAGGAGTGTTGGATTTGTATAAACTTTAATGTATTGTAATGAAATTCTGTTCACAAATATCACTGGGGCCATTAGAGGTGGCACTTTCTGACTTGATTTCATAAAATCTGCCTGTCTACTCAAATAAATATCAATTATTACAACATAATTAAACATGCACTTGTATTAAAATCAACCTTTTTCTAACCTTAGTGCAACTTGGGATATACAAAATGTCAGAAAAAAAATCAAACTGGCTTTTAAGTATGAAGAAAGATATAACAAAGTACTGCATAATAGTTCCTAAGGTTGGTGTGAAGTGAGGCACTTCAATTATATATTTATTTTATTTTCCTTTGCAGGGAATCATAACTAGACACTTTGTTTTCCAAGCCTTTCATATTCTTATATCAATAAAGCGTATTAATGAGAATTTAAAACAAAACAAAAATCTGAAACTTGGGTAATTTTTGTTGATCTCCATTCAACCTGACATCACTGCTCAGTGCAACCACCAAAAAGGTTGGGACGCTGTGTATGATGTAAATAAATAAAACATAATACAATCATTTGCAAATGGACTGTTTTTACAGGCAACAGTTTTATGAACTGTTCCCAAACCCACATGGTAAATATCCTTTGGACAGTCGTGGTGGTGAACCTCGCCTCATCTTTGCTTGTTGAGAACGTTCCTTTGATACCCAGTCATAATTCTATCAGCTGTTCCCAATAAACGTGTTTACCTGTGGAATGTTCCAGTGGCATCAAGTTCAGAGCAGATATTTACAAAAATCAATGAAGTTAATGAGGTAAAACTTGATAATATATATAATTTATAAATGAGTATATGTCAATATCAGTTTTATTGGTGTTTTACACAGCCTCCCAACGTCTTTGGATTCTGGGTTTAAAATCCTATTTTAGTGATTTTTATCTTTTTAATTAAATTTGACAATAAGGTGCTCTCATTGTGGCTTTGAGTTAGTTAGTTCTCAGAAAAATTGTTTCTGAGAACTTTTCAAGATGTCTCACAGAGTGAAATGTTTTTTTTTTTCTAAGCTGAAGAAAAACTTGTTATAAGTGAAGGTAATAATGTCCATTTGATGACAGTGACGTGTGTGTTTTACCTGCCTCTGGATGAGATCAAATATGTGTCTAACAAGACTTTCTAAAATTCAATTTACACAATCTCTCTTAGTGCTTTTCCTGCATGTTATATCAGTTTTTACCTCTCGTTCTGACCCCCGGTTGCCTTTTCCTCGACAACACTCTGCCGTGTCACTAATGTTGCTGTTCTCTGTTGGTCGGAGGTCTTTGCAGCAGCGATGACATGAAACAAGCTCTGGCTCTCGGAGCTAAATCACTGCAGCTCTGGGGGACTGCAGCTATTCTCTCTCACCTCGCCACTTTTAGCAGACCGTGGCTGATTTCCTTCCTTGCGTGACTCCGGAGTGTAAACACATAGCCAGAGTGACTCATCACTATTTCTCACTTCCACAGTCTGATGTAAACACACGAAGGGGTCAGGTGTCATG
>OMLP01008684.1:1589-20479 GCA_900302685.1 Spondyliosoma cantharus | reverse complement strand
CACACACAGACACACACACACACACACACACACACACACACACACACACACACACACACACACACAGCTTATTTCTCTCTTATCCAGAGAAATCCTTTCATCAGCTTTTCAGTGCTGGGTAATCAAAGTATAAAGCACCATGTCAGTCTGCTATTGCCAGAGGCGGACGTGCGAGTGTGGGTGTGAGTCTGTACGAATATGCGTGTGCAGTCGCCAGGTGCTAACACGATAACGTGCATGTCCCTGCCAATGTTAAGTAGTATGGAAAAAATATCAATCTCACCTCAGGCCGAATGTGTGAGACTGCTCGTAGTGGAACAGGGAATTAATCTTTGCGTCTGAATTCACAGCAATCAGCCTGTCAATCAAATCCTGAGGAGTAAAATGAGAGGACAACAAATGCAGCAGTGAAGCAAAAAATAAAGCAGTGTGTGTATTTATATGTATGGTGAGAAATGTACATCAGCCTCAGTGTATTGGGTGTTAAAGAGGAGGGTTTGCGAGGTAAAACAAATGTGTGGGTGGTGGTTAAAGGCTAAATAAAAAGAGCAAACATGCCCTCAAATGGATGAAAGAGGCATTGCATGAAGTCGGGCCGACACTGTGTGGAAAACACTCACAGGGATGGAGGTTGGCATCTCTCTCAAGGTGTATTCACTCTTGTTGGATAAAGGCTGCCGGCCCAGGAGCTCCCACACCGAATGGGAAGAGGAGAGCAGGTTGACCAAGGATAGAAAGGACTGGTGAGACAGAAAGTGAGACAGATGATTCAGGAGATAGAGACAGTAGTAAAAAGAACAAGCAAGAAATAGAATGGCAATCTGTAGAGGGCATACCTCTGCCAAGACCCAACATTCCCCTTTTGTACTCACTCATAGATACAGTTTTAATTGAGATCCATGAATTATTTGAGGAAATCCATTCAATAGTTTCTGTGTAATGATAATGACAAACCAACCAACCAACAGACAGACACAGGTGAAAACATAACGTTCTTGGCAGAGATGAGAAATAAACAGGTAAAGAGTGATAATAATCTACACTCCAAACTCACAATTGATCATAACAGTATTCCTCTGAAATTGAAGGCTAAATACATGAACATGAATATAGCAACAACAACTGTTTCTATCAAGAAAAAGGCTATGCGGTAACATAGTCTTGATCCATATTTAATCACCACTACCTAATTTCACAGTTTAATCCAAGCTTCCAGAGCAGTGTGTTCTGAATCCTTTTCATGTTTTTCAACTTTCTTGACTGGATGACACATGTATTTGTTTTTGTCTGAGATGCTGGTGCCCTGAAACAATATCTAATTGCAGCGGTTGTCTGAAATGCATGCAACCTTTAAAGTTTGAACCATTTGTTAAAACTGATCTAGTGTGGAGTCACTGATGATGATTCAGGCGATTGTCATCAAGATTTACTCTAATTTAAATGGTACTTATAACGTAGCACGTTTGTGCCATCTATTCATTACATCCACCAAGGAGGTTATGTTTGTGTATGTCTGTTTGTTTATTAGTTGGTTTGTCAGCAGGATTACACAAACTACTGAATGGATTTCCACAAAACTTGGATGGAGGATGGGCCTCATATCATCTGAATAAAGGGACGGATCCAGGAATTTTTTCTCACTTTTCTTTAACATTGAGGCATCAGATAGGTTGATAAAAGAAAAAGTGTGATGGCTCACTAGTCAGTTGATACTGATATCAAGCTACAATGATAAGACGAAAAAAATGGATTAGTCAATTGAAAGAACAAAACTAACTACCAACTACTTTGCAAACTAATTTGAATAAATCATTTCAGTAATTTTTCCAGCAAAGATATCAAATATTTGCTGGTTCCATCTTCTTCAATGTAAGCATATGCTGCTTTTCTTTGTCATTTATAACTTTTGGAGTGTTGGTTGGACAAAAGAAGCAATTTGAAGATGTCACTTTGGAGCATTTATTCCAATTCTTTGACAGATTATGAGCTAAACATTTTATTATGAAGATGATAGTTATTTCATTATCGATGAATCTGCTTGTTAGTTGGAGCACTAATATTTAGAAATTCAGTGGAGTGTTTTTGACCCTGACGAAATTTTTAATTAATGTTCAAACAAAGCAAACCTGAAAAAAAAGGATGTTACAGAAATAGAAGGCTGCTGACTGTGTGTTGGCACTGTGTGAACACCATGAAATTACATCTGAACATGTGAACACAACAGCAGCCTGAAGGATAAACGTCTTTCTGCTCTCATCAGGAAGAAAATGGAAATACATAAATTAGAAGAAAAACAATGTAAGCACAATGAAACATACATGGAAGGAAAAAACCCTTTAACAATTGCAATGGTTGTAAAAAAGGACAAACATCAGTGGGTTTTTTTTTCAGGTTAACAGTTATCTCCATTCTTTTATCTGCTCTTGCCTGTCTGATCTTTCAAGGGTGCATTACAGAGTTTGGCACGTGTTGTTGTCAGTCTACTTCCGTTTGAACGAATCTGAATTCATCAAAGCTGAAAACACATCAGATTCTTCCCACTTTACAAATCAGAGCTAATTTTCCAGAAATGCCTGTGCCACACAGGTCGAGGCACAAAACGTCACACATTTTTTAAATTGCACATTTTATCGGTTTCCACTACAAACTCAGTTCTGGGATTCTGTTGCCTCTGTGCTGGATGGGATGGACTTGAAGGTCTGCCTGTACGTTCATAACTTGGCAGCTGACCCACCGATATGGCAGGCTTTAAAGTCACCAGTGGCAGGGCACAGTTCACACTTCACTGGCTGTCTGTCTTCACTTGGCTAGCTTCACTGAGAGAGATGGCTTGGCTGCTTTCAGAGGCCAGCATCAGACACACACATACAGAAACACACTAAAGCTTCAAAGTCTGGGCCTGTCCTGGACTAGACCTGCAAATCCTGTACCAAGAAAATCTAAAAATGAAGCCTCATACAAAGAGGAGTCAGTCTCAGGGTTTAAAACAGTGAGAGTTAGAGCTGCACGATATATTGTTTGAGCATCGTCATCGCGATGTATGTGTGCTCAATAGTCACATCGCAGGGCCTGCAATGTAGGAGGCAAATGAACTCATCTAATTTCAAGTGTACCTGACACACACTGTGCATGCAGACTCCGTTAATCACATTAGTTCTCATTCAGTGTGCCGAAGCAGACCACACCCCTGCACATGGAATGAGTCCTGCTGGTAACAACATGGAAAAATGAGCAACGAACAAGAGAAAATGCCAAAAACAAAGACTTGGTGCCAAAAAGAAAAGCAACGTCACTTATCTGGATTTATTTCAGCTACAAGAAGGATGATATTGACCAAACACGTGTTCTGTGTCGACAGTGCCTTGCATCTGTTGCCACAACGAAAGGTAACACAACTCATTTTTTTGACCATTTACGTCAGTACCACGCAGATCAGTACGACAAATGCTTTAGGGCTGCTCTTATTTTATCTATCTATTTTAATATTTTTTTGTTAAAGCGTGTTTATTTATTTTCTACTATTTACAAAACAAGTGGTTGTGGACCACTCAGGAAGCTGATGTAGAGCTGCTCTTATTATTATTATCATTATTATTTATTTATTTTAAATAATTTTTGATAAAAAGAAAGATATTTACTTTTGCTGTAAACGATTTCAGTTGTTGAATAAAAGGTTGAATAACTTGTTTATCACTCATTGTTAGTTACTTAATGTAATTATGAAGCTAGAAAGGTCTGTTTATTGTCATTCAATTCACGTTTGCACATGATAGAACGAAACATGTATTCAGGTCCCAGCACAATAATATTGTGCAGCCCTAGTGAGAGTCTACAGAAAAGACTGGAAATATAACCTTACATGTCACAGCCGCATCACACACAGTACCTTGAGGCAGCTTCTGTCAATGGGGTCCATTGGTGTTGGCCTGGGCCGGACCACCCTAACATCTTCACTGCCGCACTCGAGAACATACCACAGCTCTACCACCAGGGCCCGAACAAAACCTGCAACACAACATCAATCCAGTTGGGAGAAATTCTGAATTAAGAAAAAACTACATTCATTTTCACTACAATTCCATCCACAAGTAACACAATGACAGAATATGACTATGTTGGTCATAGGTTAACTTTTACATTTACTTACTTACTTACTTTCGTTTGTTTGGAAATGATTGCATCCGGTTCTACATTTTACACAGAATCCGAACTCGTTTAGAAGCAGTGTTGTACCATGCAACTCATAAAAGGTGCGTTTTTGAAAAATACATTTAAAACTGATGTTCAATTCTTGTCACACACACACTCATATCTCATACTCTCCTAATCCTTAAAAAAAACTTGACACCTCATCTTGCTCTTTCTTCCTCCATTTATCCAGTCCCACACAATGTGACAAATGTGTTGCTTCTGGGCTGCTTGTCGCCTGCTTTATGTTGTCTTTGCAAAACTAACTTGGAATACAAGCCTTGGGCATCACAGCTGGTAAGTGTTTGTTTGTGCGAGAAGGTGCTTTAGTACCTGAACTGTGCAAAGCCACCACCCCTGGAGCAGTCGCTGCCACCTGCGTCACCATCACCCCGTATCCAAACTTCTCACAGCGGCTCACCTTCAGAACACAGAAAACACAAAAAGTAGATTAGTGCTTTAGTACCATCTCTTTAGTTTTTGCTTATGTAATTCCAAATTAATTCAAGGTCAGTGTTAATATTTAAAGGATGGATATAGAAAAAGAAGGGCTTGAATCAAAGCAAACTGGGCTTTATTTTGAAAGAAAAGGAGAATTGTAAATTGAGCATTTAGGATTCAGTATGCATTCCTGCTATAACACTGCCAGAATCCTGAAAAGGCACCACATAATAATGTAGTTTAGCATACTGAGGAGAAATCAAATTGCAAATTGATTTTTGAGTGTGCAGGCCCTTCATTAATTACAACACAATGTCACAACTAAAAATAGACTAAATATAATTACATTCCATAATTAAGTGAAATGCCAAACGAGTGAAGCAATTACATGAGTGTGTAAACAATGGAAGTAAATTAAGCCCACAGGGGATTAGCGAAGGTTTGCAGTATGACTGAGTGTGTCTACAATATGAATCATGGACAATGCTATAGTATGTATATAAGGCATATGCAGAGTCCATGGATTAATAAATTAAACCCAGTGTGGGGGTAGCAGCATGTAACAGGCTCCAGGCTACTGGTGAATACTGAACAGTCTTAAGGAAATATTACTGTGGCCTTGAGGTGGAGCGGGGGCAACAAATTACCACAGAATCTAGAATGAATTAGGGATATGGATGACACAGGCCAACACAATGAATAAAGGTCTTCAAGATAAATCATGTTCTGCAGGATCAGACATTATAGAATACAAAGGCTCAGAAATACTGCATGCATGCATATAGTATTGTACACAGCAAATATTCAGTTTGTAACACCGATCCCACATCTTTAAATGTACATGATTTTTGAGGGCCTAATGATCATCTTTTTCTTGTTTGTCTCACCATCATTGATCTTACTACACAATTCACACAATTTTGGAATCATCATGCAAGCTCACCCAGAAATCTGAACTTGAACACCATGTTCATTTTGATGGATTTTCTCGAATGGAATTCTTTCTATGTGTTTTCTAAGCCTAATCAATTGCTTTCTTTTTACTGGGTTCAAATTTGTGCTGAGCATCCAAGAAAACCTTATAATAATAATAATAATTATAATAATTTGCAACATGTATTCACATAAATAGTTTTTGCATAATGTTTCCTTATCAGATTAATAATTAGAATGGCACTCCCACCAAGGCTCAACATTCAAACCTAATCCAGTATCCTGATTTTTTTCATCAAGACGCATGCCTTACTCCTCAAGAAGTATGAAGAACATGTTGAAAAATACTCGAAATACTTAAGAAAGTGATATGATGAATGAAGCAATTCCTGGATTATCTGGATCTGCACTAAAGGTTAATGGGGTCTATTGTGGGCCGAGACCCATCCTCCATCCAGGTTTTGTGTTCATCAAGCTGTTCAGTAGTTTTTGTGAAATCCTGCCGACAAACCAATCAACTAACAGAAACAGGTGAAAACAACAACCTCCTTGATGGAGATACAAATAATAATAGTAATTTCATATCAAATGACTCCTCTCTGAATGTTAAACAGTTATGCTGTATGATCTATTTGCAAAGATGAAAACTTCATGATTTTAATTTAATTCAATATAATTTCCTGCGACAGTCTGTGTGTAATGACATTTTTTTCCTTACATTGCTTCAATGATGGCTGACTGTAATTTAAAACAATGTGGCAAAGAATCCCTGAACAGCATCATTTTATTTCAGCATCGATGCTATCAAGAGGGATTAAAAATCGAGCCAAAGTTAATACTCCCAGGGCTTCCATAAAGGTGATGAAACAGTTCCATGTTCCATCAGCTCTTATCAGCATTTCTGCACTAAAGTCCAGTGCTTTGTAAAATTGATTCCTATGAAGATTGACTCATCTGATTAGCTTACATTTTAACTTCAAATCTGCTACCAGAATTTTTACAACTAAATGACTCTCGAGTTCCTTAGTAGTAGAGTTTACATCAGTTTATACAAAGACAGCAATTGTTGGACTGCAGGTGAAGGGGGTGAGTGGTGCTGTTCCCTCATTGAGACAGTTGAGGTGCCCTTGAGCAAGTCATTTGATCCACAACCTGACTCACTAGGTCCTTGTATTGACTAAGTGCAGTAAAATCAGGCAGTTTCCAGGTGTGACTGTGTATAAGTGTGTATGTGTGGAGCAGGGTGTTTCTGTAAAAGAAAGGACTACACATGAACGTTGGAAATGTCAGCACACCTGGAAAACAGTCCGTAAATATATAGAACTTGTGAAGTATAAGACAACATTTTGAACACTATTATTTCTTTTATGATAGAAAAGGACCAAATTGAAAACATCCACAGTTACACTTTGGATTATAAAGTGCTGAGCTTGTTGTTACCTGTAGTTTTTTAGTAAAGCGGGAGAACATGTAGGAGACACACTCGTTGATGGCTCCTGTCTGCTGGAGCAGCAGCAGGCCTTTAGGAGTTGCAGCAAAGTTCAGCAGGCTATCCAACAATGTCTCTTCCCAGATGAGCCTGTTCCAAAATCAGAGGGAAAATCAGAGAAAGTTGCAGCACCATGTGTTCACACACAATGTATTTAACATCATGAGATTTAAACATACACAACATCAGAAGTTAAACTGCGAAAACAGCGATGAATAAAGTACTAAAGTGTTTGTATGTGTGTGCATGTAGCCTCACATGTTCTGCAGCTCCTGGGTGGATTTTCCAGCAGCGGCTCCAGGAACCGGGGTCGGAACTCTTTCTGACAAAGAGCTGGTCTAGAAATACAGAATTAATATGTTTTATCATTATTATTACTCAATGTATGAGTGTTTGGACACATCTGAAGAGTTATTCACGTCATGCTCCTGTGTGGGAGACTTAAAAGCAGCTCCCTGTGTTTTCTTTATTCAAGATTCAATTAACCCTAATCCTGACATTTGTCTACAATGAGCCTTTAATGTTTTGTCTTGATATTGTAATTTTTTTACATCTATAATTGATCATTTAATTTCACCTAGAAAAAAATGTTAATGGAATAAAAATCAATTAAAAAAAATGAATACATTGAAATCTTTCAGTCCTAAAGAACCCACCGTTTGTGTGAGACATTTATACTGTTTGTTAGCGCTTGTGCATGAGGTCAAATTGCATCATGACTCTGAAAACAGATATAGTGCCAACCCGTGTATCACAGTGGCGTACGTGCAGAATGATTATTAATATTTAACAAACACTGGGTAAAGTCAGGAGGAAGTGATCAGGGAAATGTTGAAGACTGATGGCGAGATGTCTCGTAGAAGTACATTTTTTACATGGTTGTTTTAGATAACAAAGACGTGAATGGGATTGTATCTGCATCATAGTTTACTTGGTTTTGGTTTTGGTTGCACATTTAACTGTTTGTTTTTGTTTTCAGTTTTCCTTTTCCAGTTTTCTTTTTCAGTTCAGATTACATTAATAAAAAGTCTTCTGATTCTTCAGTATGACAAGAAAACTATTCTAAAAATCCAATGAAGCAGATTAGAATGGCTAGTTAATTCCCTCCATTTGCAAGCTGTGCATTCTTGCTGCAGTGGAGGAATAAAGAAAGAGCACAGCATTCATCAAGCAAATTAAACATGATAGGAGTATTCTAGCCAGAGACACTGAACATTAGACACGGACACCACTCCATTAGATATTCTAGGGGGGGAACAAATTCAGAGACAAATTTAATCTACCATTTTCTACAATGTTTTTATGGATAGATTAGTTATTATTCTCCAAGAAAGGCTCTCATTTCTTTCTTTTAGAGAATCTGCCCATAAAAAAGGACCAATTCCATACAGCATTCCCAAATATTGACTAGAACCATTATCATTTTTTAATATAAAACCTTCCCCTTAAAAACACATATCTATTCAATAACCTCTCTAAATCTGAGATGAAACCTAAGCCATAGAATATGTGAATATCTGACACAAAAACAAACTTTGATCCATGTTATATGAAGAAATTAAGTGCAGATACCTTTTTCCAGGCAGCAGCTACAGCCTTGTGCAGGCCGTAGGGTCGGAGCACCTGTAAACCCTCACAGGTGTTGTATATCTGCCTACAGACGAAGATGAAGGCTCCGCATAACAAATCGGACATGTCGGATTTACTTAGTGATGACAGTTCTTTGTCCAGCAGCCTGAGAGTGAACTGTACGATGACATGAGCAGCAAAGGTTCTGCAGAGGAGATAGAGAAATATGCTGACAAGAGATACAAAATACACATTTTATGTGTTTAATATGAGATCCAGTGAAAATGTACGTTGACTGCATTTATATGAGTATCCTGATTATCCAGGTTTATGACCGTCTGCAGTTGTGTATTGATTTCTTATTATATCAGTCACTATAATCTGTGCCAACACAGAATACTCAGAAACCAGGATGTTGCCAAAGTTGCCTTGTCTCAATCCAAGTGCTCCAGGTAGCAAATCTCAAAACTGTTTCTCAAAATTGGGACTATGTCATATGTACCCAGGTTTCTGAAACCAGGATATGATGTTTACATGTGAAGCAGATATTTAAAAAAACTGGATCATATCCGGGACACTGGAGGCATGTAAATGCACACAGTGTGCAAAGAACACAGTGTACCGAAGCCATGACTTCAATCTGTGACTGGTGCAGACTTTGACTTTTTTATGTTTCAAGTTCTTTTACATGCACAAGAGCCTCTTTAAAACAGTGAAGGAAAGGGACAAAAACAAAAAAGCATAGTAGGACTCCTTTGAGTCCTTTCCCTTCCATTGTTTTGATGCTGTTTTGCTCAATATCAAATGCATTGTATGTTATTTTTTTATTACCGTAACTGACCTATTTGTATTGTTCCCTGATTTACAATTCATCTAATTCCCAGGCTTTCCTTTTCTTCACTATTTGTCTACATTTCTAGAGTGACAAAAAAAACACAGGGATTTAAGTTCCCAGTGCACTTTAACATGCTCATTAATACAGCATATTTCTCAGAGGAGTTATATGCAAGGATTAATTGGCAACTATTTTATTACATTTATCAAAACAACAATTTGTACTCAACAGCCGTAGCCACCTTAGTGAAGGTATTTTTGCTAATTTACAACAACAGGCTGTAGTTTAAGGTTGGACAGAGTGACCCAGGTTATAGACAGGTCAGGATCAGCCAATTAAAATAGAATACATTAATACTGAACACTCCGAGTGACCCTGAGTGCCTTTAATAAAACACACTGTTGGAGTCTGAGTAGATCAAAGATATAATCGCAGTGACTGACAAACCAGCAACATCCTCAGGTCTAATCTGTTCTCTGTGCAGAATCAGGGGGATTTGTTATGCAAACTTAACTTTATATTAAAGTCTTTTTGCTCCGTCAGAAAAACGTAATTTATTCATTACCATGAAAGATACAAAATGAAATTGTCTATTTAATCATAATTCAATCACAGTGCCTCACCTCTCACTGTGGGCTACAACCAGATTCTTCTCGTACAAGAAGAGAGATAATCCTCTGTCGGTGTTTGCGATGCGAGCCAAGACGTCAGCGATGAGAGTCAGTGTTGCTGCGGGAGATTTTAATTTAGCCTGCAAACCGTAGAGAATACACAAACAAAGATTACCCAGCTGATTCAGAAACAGGTAGAATCCCAGGGGGGACGGACAGATGTTGAATACTGAAATAATATTATCAACTTTGACAACGATGGAACTGAGAAAAAGCTATTATATTTTCAAACGCGATGCCTCCACAAACAGTTTTTCAAAATAACCTTCCGGCTGTGACAAATAAACAAATACTCTCTTTTTGTCCTTTGATTCTAACAAACACTTTAGGATTCAGATATGTTGCTGGAATCAAATATAAAAGTTTGGTTTGTGATAATGGTTGAGGCTAGGATAGGTTTGAGGTTGTTCACCTTGTGTTAGTAGCCAAGATTAGGACTGGATGTATAAATCAGAGAAATATGGTAAAATGAAATGTTATGCATTTAATGCTAGGTGTTAAAATTGGAACTACTGGTTAGGAAATAAATCAAATCAGTGGACAGTAGGGTGAGCGCTTAAGGCTGAAGCAATTATGACTAAACTTGCCATATTTTACTTGAGAGTGAGAGTGAGAGTGAGTGTGAGTGTGAGTGTGCATGCGTGCGTGTGTGCGTGCGTGTGTGCGTGCGTGTGTGTGTGTGACCTGCTGTTCAGTGAGCAGAGCTATAACTGGAGCCAGCAGTGTCTCTATTACAGGGGTCTGGTAGAGACACTCTGCAGCGCACTCTGTCCTCTCACACAGCTTCCACAGCACCTCCATGGCAAGACCGCTGGGAGACAGGGAGTCTGAAAGCATGAACAGTATATTATAACTTTTTTCAACTGAAATAGCTCGTGCTTTGCGTTTGGACTGTGTCGATATAATATTATTCAAATAAAGTACATGCAAGTCAAAACATTTGACGATAACCTGAGAACCAAATTTTGCCAAGATGCTCCTACCAAACCGGCTGGATGCTTGTTTTGCAGAATGGATGCATTTAAACCTAAATGTATCATGATCTATACATTGTCATCATAGGTGTGTTTAAACCTATCATTACAATGCTGATTACATGTTAATCTACAGTAACAGTTAAAGCAATGTCAGAGTATACATAACAATCAACAGAATGAAAGAGATCAAGAAGCAAAATGAGTTCTTTAACCTTTGATACCTGAAGGACATTTTGCTGGTAATACCTCTCTATTTTTACTTGACTAAAATCTCAATGCAGGAATGATTTGAAGGATGTTCTACACTGTAATATTTCTACCTTTACTTCAGTACATACAACTGAATTAATACTTAAATATTGCTTTATAAGCTTTAAATCGAAATATCCCCCAACCACGACAAACTCAGTCTCACACACACAAACATCAACTGTGCATCTACCTCTGACACTGCATTCTGCAGCATCATCACACTGCTCAGAATAGACTCTCACAAGTGGTGCATGTGATCCCCATCAGACTGCAGGTAAAATATTAATGTAAATCTACGACTTGCTCGACATGACTTCCTGCAGCAGCCGACCAAGCTGCTCCTCTGACAAAGTCATGGTAGGGGACACTATTGATCACTGGCAGGGAAGCTGCTGCAGTGTAATTCATGAGAATGAATGGTGCAATAAAGCAAGGTCTTCCAGGAGACAACCACAGGACTGCATGACTCAGTACAAGGTTAAGAGATAAAAGATATGGTCTGAGCAATGCTGTTATGCCTCATAGGGAGGGTCACCATGTTCCTTCGGTACCTGAGTCCAGACTCACAATCTGGACAGAAACCAGGGAGGAAGTCGAAACTCGTTTACGTAATTTAAATCCGTGTCTGAGTGTGTGCGGCCTCACCTGTGTGTGAGGTGTCACAGTGCAGAGGTTCAGGGTGTTGGTACATGATGTTGATCAGGATGACAACCAGGTCTGTCACGCTGACTGGATCTGAAAAACACACACACATGCACCCAATAAATAACTAAATCAGTCAGTGTCTAGACAGAGACAGTATAAATAGTACTGCTGAGAAAGTAATGGAAGGAGTCCAGGTCTGAAATCTGGTAACCTTGAAGATAAAGATCATCTTGGCTCACAGTTTGAAGTTTGAACCAAATTTTATGAACAAGGATGCGTTTTATCACCCGTTATATTTTAAAATGATCGGCTGCTTGTTCAAAGTGCTAAATATAAAGACTCAAAGAAAAGGCAGCAAAAAAAGTGCTGATAAATAGTAGCATCTATGTATACAAAATACACATAAAATGCTGTCATACATGAAATACAAACACACATTCTGTGCTAATACAGTGCTCGACAGGAAAGGAAAGAGTCGGAAAGTCTTGGTTTTAGAGGTATGTTTTTTTAAAGAACATAGTGTTGGAGCAAGTTTAGATCTCAGTGCCATCTCACCACTTACTTCAACTGAATATGAATTAAACAAGTCAGACATACAGTATTTACAGAAAATTACATTTTATCACAAGCACGTCTAAAGGGGCTTTATATACCAAATCATACTTCATAATACTAACTTCATATTCATTTTACAGCTGAAACAAATGATTTACAAATTGGTCAAACTGACGTTAAATTGACTGACAAAAATGTTTTTGAAAAAGTATCCAAGATTTGCTAGTTGCAGGTTCTCAAGATTTTCTCTAAGTTTTACATTGTATATTAATCGGTTTTTAATTAACTGTTGGCTGGACAAAACAACCAATTAAAGTAAGTCTTTTAGGTTCTAGGAAACCGTGATGAGCATTTTTCACTATTTTATACCTTACATGATTCATCAATGAACCTGAAAAATAAATGATTATTAAAATGATTGTGAGTTGCAGGCCTAAGTGATAAGCCCATATACATATAATGATGGTAACATAACAAGCACATAATGCAAGACATGTAATGATCAAACAATTAATCCGTTAGTTGATCGATGGACAGTTAATGACCAAATGTTTTGATAATCGATGAAATTGTTTATCAGTCATTTATCAAGCAAAAATATCAAATGTTTGCTGCTTTTCTTTTTCAATTATTAAAGTGAAAAGAAGAGTCTTTGCTTCTTTTGTTGAACCAACAGTCTAAAAGCCAATTTGTAGACGTCACTTTGGGTTCAGGGGAATTTTGATGAGCACTGCTATAAAAATGAAAATCAATGTACCACGAAAATAATCAGCATATTAATAATAAACAGAATAACTATATACAGCCGCACTAAATACTTACTGTATAATTAATTCTCACTACCTGAGTATTCTTCAGGCGGAAACATTTCTCATATTGTAAGAAGAAATGTAAGGAAAACTACTGTCCACTAACCACCATCAGTCTGAGATGATGGTGGACTTGTTATGTGATATTACGTAAGTGTTTGAGCTGTCTGAACTGGATACATTTACAAGTGACTGGAGTCTTTGGCACAGTATCTAAATGGTGTTCTAAAGTTAAAAAAATAAAATCACATTTCAACTAATTTTAGCTGGCTCTATCTTGGTTTATGAGTGAACGACTCTACTATTGACAGAAAAATGATAAAACATTATCAACTGTCACTGTGGCAAAATCCGGAAAAATGACCTGCAATAGAAACTTGCTTAGTAATTGACACATATGATGACACATGAGTGAGGTACGGATCTTGTGCCCACGTCAAGGTGTGGAGAGACTCATCAACAGGCTTCCACCTAAAGAGTGGGTGCTATGATCAATATAAACTGCTCTAACGTCATTGATTAGATTGCCTCCAGACTTACTTGGAAGAAGAGTGATTAATGGTTAATGGTTAATAAAACTGATTAGAGCAGTGACAGTGGACAATGAGTCTGCCATTCACTCTGTTACATAACTTTTTTAGAGATAAAGATGGGTGGAGGGACCAAAATCATTGGACTGGAGGGAGTGGTGCCAACGCTGATCAGACACATTCCTACATCTGCTATAAAGATTGCAGTGATATTTTGTTGCATAATCACTGCGGGAGATATGATGGTAATAAACTATGACCAACAAACGATGCATTTTCCCCTTGTCTCCTTTGCAGCTGCCAGCAATGGACAATAAAATGTTCTTTAAGTGTTTACATATCAAAGGAAGAGTTTAACTTTTCATGATTTACTTCAAATTGCTTCCTGGTGTAGAGATGAGGAGATCGATACCACTCTCATGTCTCTTCAGAAAATACATACTTAAATACATGCAAAGTCAGCTGCGGGTTAGCTAAGCTCAGCAAAAAGATTGAAAACAAGGGGGATATAGTTAGCCTGGCTAACAAAATCAGTCATTAGCAGCAATGGATGTGTAAATTTTTTGTACAGATTGAACAAACAAGATATAAAATGTTAATTAGTGAGGTTCAGAGATGCTAGAAATCAGAAACAGACTACCTGTGAACCCATTTCCAGTTTTTAAGTTACAGTAAGCTAACCCGCTGCTGAATGTGACCTCATATTTGACAGATCCACTCAGGGATAACACATATCTTACCAAAAAGTTTAACTACTCTTTGATTACAGTTAAACATAACACTTGAGTGAAACAGCTAAAAGACATTAAAGGTTAAGGTCATATGGATACATTTTTATGTAGACATTTATGTAAATATATATTTTTTTTTAAACAATACATCTACAGAGCTTGTAGAAAGGTGCAGAATAAAAGTATTTTCTCTTCTTTTCTTTTAAAACCTTATGATTGTGAATTAATAATTTTTACTATGTCCATCTTAAAATATAGTAAAATTACTGTATCTACTATATTTTACTATATCTATAATGCCGTTGGTATCAGGTAGTATCTGTCCTATGTCAGCAATTAAGAGTTTTGGTACTTGCCAGATGTGGGGAAAAAATGTGATGGCTGAGTTTTACAGACAGCATATAGTGGAGTAACAGCAAACAGAGCAGAGAGCGCGTGTGATGTGATCTCTATTCTTTTGGTAGCCGGGCTGGACACATGAATGTAGTTTTAGTGAGTTATGAGCTGCTTAAGTACTCCGACTCATGGCTGTCATTTTTTTCTCCTTGATGCATTTGTGACTTGATGGGTAAAATGTCTTTTTTCATTACTGACGGTTACAGAGCATGATAGCTAATAAGCCGTTTCAAGTATTACAAAATCGTTTTGCAAATGTTTCAATCCCTAGATGCTGCTGATTGCTAAGGTGATATATATACATATGCATACAAAAGTCCAGCGTTTTACCTTTGCGCTTCCTCACTTTGATAGGGAAGAGCTTTCTGCCATTGGCGTAGATGAGGAGTTTTCCCAGGACACACAGCGAGTGGACGAAGAAGGCATATTCAAGCTCTTTTCCTGTATAAACACTCCTCTGGGCTGAACCTGAAACAACAACAAAAAATAAAAATGTAAAACTTGAACTTTCTGGACTTTTACATTTCCAGTTCCCATGAGGACCAAAAGAAACTGTTGTGATTAATAATAGATGTTAAATGAAGAAAAGCTCAGAATAAGCTGATTGTACAGGACTGACTGTAAAAAGAAAAAAAAAATACATGATAAATTTATTTTTCTATCCAGTGGCTAATTCATTGGATGACACTTTTGAAGTGTTGCAAAATATAGTTCAAAATTCAGAGGGGTTGAAGTAGCATGCATGGCCAAAATAACATCTGCAAGAGGAAGCTAAAGAACTGATTAGTATCTGTAATGACCATCATGATTTCAGTTGAATGGGAAAACAAATAAATTAACTTTACCTTTCAATATTGTAATATGCCAATTATGAATGTGACATTTCTTATCCAAAGCTTCTGTAATAGAGACTGAAAATGAAAAAGAGATGCCTGTGACAACCTTATAGCGCCTCAGGGTTGCAGAGGCACAAAAGCTCTTCTTTTATGAGTGTATCAGTGACACTGGAGTCTGTGTATCTCCACTCATGCGGGACGAGGTCAAAATGTTCAGCCTCGGCGAGCCAGCTGGCTCATAGGAGATAACAAAGACATTCCCTCGCACCCCATCACCCACTGTAGCCACTCTCATTTATTGAATGATCACAATTAAAGTGAAACTGTCGCCAAATTGCAACCTAGGCTTTTTTTGTGAATGTATATGACTCAAACCATCGTGTAAAAGCATAATTACGACGACAGAGGCACTTTTAAGATTTACCATATTTTCGTTTTAGGGTCAAACTCATTTTCAGTGGAGTGCTAGTGGCACTTTTACGCTAGCATCAAAATCGATATTTTTAAAACACTAAGAAGGCTCGACACAACATGAAACTTTGCTCGTAGAATCACCAGGGTTTCTACACATGAACACGAGCATTGAGAACATTGTTTGTGTACACAGTTTACTAAAAAGAGAGTTTTTGGACAACTCACATTAGCAGTTGTTCCGGTCTCAGCTGTCCTGCCAGTGAAGAAGTATCGATCTCCAAATGCGACTTAACATGGCCGAGAGTTACGGTGGACCACTACTGTCGTCCGGCAACAACTATCCACGCAATATCTCACGTGACTTTTCCGGCTTTGATTTTAGTATTGTGTCTTATATGAGACTCCTTTTTCAACTTCAAGGTCAATATTGTTTTTCGCTAACGACAAAACAATGAATTATCCGTGCATTTATATGGAACTAAGCTTTAGGAGAGGTCCACCTTAACTGTCCTCCATGATAGGTTGCATTCGGAAATCTATACTTCTCACTGGCAGGACGGCGGCTAGCGGAAGATACATCTGCTAACGTGAGTTGTTCAAAAACTCTTTTTAGTAAACTCTGTGTACACAAACAATGTTCTCAATGCTCGAGTTCATGTGTAGAGACCCTGGTGATACTACGAGCAAAGTTTCATGTTGTGCCGAGCCTTCTTAGTGTTTTAAAAATAGCGTAAAAGTGCCCTTTGTACTCCCATTGAAAATGATTTTGACCTGAAAAACAAAAATACGGTAAATCTTAAAAGTGCCTTTTTTGTCGAAAATTATGCTTTTACATGAAGGTTTGACTCATGTACATCCACAAAAAAAGGCCTAGGTTGCATTTTGGCGAGAGTTTCACTTTAAATGTGGACTTGTATCTGTGGCATTTTAGCATAAATATACAGAACAATTAAAGCTAAGTCTGCTAATTTAAACAAACAATCACTGGGAGACCACAAAGGGATTCATGGGAAATGTGGGGATCCGATACTGATCATGAATCAACAACATTTATTTAGACTCCCCTGTCACTGAGTGTTCATTGTTCTCTCCATTACCCACAACACTTTTTCCGTTTTATCTTTTGTTTTTTCTTGTATTATTCTCATTTCTTCAGTCGACTGCTCTCTACTTTCTCTGCATTCCTCTGTTTTAATGACAGCAGAAACAGCATGTGCACATTAACAAAACTGAATAAATGATGACTGTAAAGTCTAGGTGAAATACATTTAACACCCACAGGCTTCAAATGAAGCATTAATTTCTCATTAAGCTTTCACAGTTGTTCAGACTGAGTCTATTATTTTTGGGGGGGTTGCAGGACATATTAAATCAGCATTACTGCAAATGTGCTGATGTTTACCACAAAGAGTGAAGACTGGTATTCAGATATGCCTGAGAGAGTACATAAACCTGTTGTAAAAATCAGGACTTTATGGGAACTTTTGCTTACCAGAGTTCTGCAGCTCAGCTGACCCGGTATCAGCAGTTTCATCTGTGAAACTCTCACAGGATTCACCGTAGTGGATGCACTGCTGAAGGGCTGCTACCATCTGATGGAAATTAAAGGATTAAACTAGTGCATGTTATTGAAGTTGCTGCAAACTCCTGACTGGCTGAGTGAATTGACAACTTCTAATCTCTTGTGACAAATTTGGATGCAGCTATGAGCAGGCCGAAAACATCAGGCTTACTGAGGAATTCATTTGGAATGTCAATGAAACCTCTTCTTATTGAACCTATTAAAGAAGGCTTTTAGGACAAGAACCATTCGTCTTAATCTAAAATCAGGGCACCTGAGGGAATTTCAATGCACTGCAATGCAAGAGTATTCAAGGCTTATAGTGTTGTAACTGTTATTGACTTTTACTTTAGAGAAAGTTTCTGGGGTGATTCCACAGTAATCTTTTGTAAAGTCAGAGTGAGAGTTTAGAGGGAAGTTTGCGATCAAACAATCGATCAAAGTGACTCTCAACTCTTTTGCCACTTTATCTCAAAGAATCCTCTTCTCTGTTTGGCTGTGTGACTTATACATATCCCACAAATACATCACAAATAAATGGTCATAAAATAAGAATTCCACTGAAGGAAGGCATCTGTTAAATGGAATCAATATTTTGGGGAAACCTCCCCCTTCTCAATGCCTGTTGGTATTCTGAATTCATATATCTTGTTACAGCTATAACAGGAACTCAAAGAGCAAATTCTGCTTTCCAAAATGCAGGGAATTAGGGTTGCAACTAATAATTAATACCATTCAAATGTATCTGATCGATTAATTAGTCGATTAGTAATATTGTCTATAAAATGTCACCAAAATTGTAAAACATTGTCATCAGAATTTCCCAGAGCCCAAAGTGACATCTTCAAATTGCTTCTTTTTCAACAGTCCAAAAGCCAAACACTCTTCACTTACTGTGAGAAATGACACAGAAAAACTGCAAATCCTTCCATTTATGAAGCTCCAACCAACAAATGTTTTGCTTGAACATGACTGAAACTATTAAAGGTTTATCAAAATTGTTCTAAAAATATATATATCTTTCACTGTGACTTATCACAGCTCTAATGGAATAAGGT
>OMLP01008682.1:7264-18230 GCA_900302685.1 Spondyliosoma cantharus | reverse complement strand
ACACACTTGTCTGGTTTCTATGGAGCTGAACACAGACTGTGTGTGTGTGTGTGTGTGTGTGTGTGTGTGTCTTCTTAAAATTGAAGACGAATTCCACTTGAGGTGAAATCTGATTAAATGCAGTTTCAGAGGCTCAAAGCGAAACAACGCGCTCGATATTGCTCGTTAGCTTGCTCTTTGCTTCGTGTAAATCTGTTTGCCTGCGACGTTCTGTGTTTGTCCCGTCTTTCTTCTCATTCAAAGCAGACGCGGGTAAAGAATTATCATGTGTAAGTGGGTAATTTCATATAATTTCAGGGGGCAAGATGGTCTCTCTTTGATGTAAAACCGTTGTGAGGATATTTTACAGGCTGTGCTCTTCTGAAGGAGTTTGTGAACTCTTCTCCTTCTTCTGTTTTCTTCTGTTTCCATTTTCTCCAGCAGCCTCAGCCCCGTTGATAGGATGACATCACTGGGGAATAGTTATAACCGCAACCGAGGTTATTGCTTCTTCGGAGGCATCATTTGTTACTTGCTATTGTGGCGGCCTCGTGGTATGGCAATTTAATGGCATTATGTAACTGCGAGGCTAAAAATAAAGAAGAGGCCCAAATAAGTGTAACCATCACAGGCCATTAAATCTGATGCGACACACTAAAAGCTCTCCAGCAAATTATCGGATGAGTTTCGCATTCTTCAGCACATTTTCTTTTTATTCATACCTACGTTTTTATTTTTAAAAGCTGCTTTGATTTCTGGTGTTGAAGGTTTTATCTTTGAAAACTGCTGGAATTATATCCATGAAAAGAGACTCTCATCAGTGCGGCGTCGTTAGCTCGCTGTTTGTTTCACGGCATTTAAGAGCAGCGAACAGATGAGACAAATATAAAGCACAAAACTAAATTCATTCATTCGAAACGCAACAGAGACTAGAGTGGAACCAGCTCCGCTGCCGGGGGGGACCAAACACGGACCGAACACGGACCTGGTGGCATTCAGGGGTAACACATGGGGTTTGTAAAATACCTTTTTTTTGAGCATATTAAGGACATGAAATCTATTTGTGAAACAGTTTCATCTTGAAAATCGTGCCACAAATGTCTGCCGTGAAATAATATCATGTGTTTTGATCGAAAGCTCCAGAACAGCCACTAAAAGGAGCTCGAGGTGAGAGTGTTTTGTCAACTGCTGTATTTAAAGTCAACCTTTTACATTTTGAAACTTTTAAAAAGAAGAATGGACTCAAACTCAAATGTGGTGATTTCTGCTCCTAAATGTGCCAGAATACGAAATAAAACCTTAACAATTTTATGTATTTTATAAATTTTTATGCGCGCTGATCACCTCCTTCTGACGGAGAAAAGAAACTAGATCGAGTGCAAGCAGATCGCTTTCTGTTTTCCTCAAAGCAGCAACTACAAACAACAAAGGTGACGTTATATTAATTCATTTCATGTTATGATGGAGATGTAAAAGTAGGTAGAAATGGTGCCAGTCAGCCTTCATTCATTATTCGTTCTTCATTACATTGTGGGATCAACATTTACTTCACAATGATACATTAAAGCAGAATCCTTTTGACCTCAATTGGTAAAACAATGAACTGGTTCGATTAACAGGAGGATATTCACTCGATTGTTCCTCATATGACCTTAAATTCTTGTGTCTGTCTAAATATAATAAAAGAAGCATTTTCCTTCTTTTCTCTCATGTATATTCTCGCACCACAACCCTGAACAGGATAAGTGGTATGAAATATGGATGAGTGGATTAACGAGTAAATGCACAGCTTCGTTCAGATTCCACTTATTCAATTTGCAGTTTCTTTCTCTGTCTCTGCTCACTTGACTGACAGAAGTTCATTCTTGCCAAGAACCAGCGACTGTGATACGAGACAGACGCAGCGACGTACACACCTGAAAAAAGTAAGAAACCCTGAGCTCAATTACTTGGCAGATGAAATCAGCGAGCGGAGTCCGAAGATAGCTCAGACGACTGTTTTGCATTCGGCGGCGGATGCATTAATAATGGAAGATTAGATATCCTATTAGCAGTCAAATTTGGAGCTTCTCAAAAATTTGTTCACAGCCGAGGTCAGACGCAGGGAAGTAATGACAAGCGAATGAATCCGACGGGGGGAAGTTGCACTCTGAGGATGAGAGATATGAGCGTTTTGCCTAAAAACACAGATAGTAAAAGGATGTTGCGACTGTGATAAAAATCACTGATGAAGAGAGATTCGAGCCACTGGGCATTTCTCAAGAAAAGGAGGGAAATTACTTGCGAGCAATTAGTTCTCTGTGGAGATGCGTTTCCGAGCTGTTAGGTACCTGATCTTTGTGACAATGATGATGATCTAATCGTCTAACTATCAGCAAAGCGCTAATAAAACTGTCCTTAAAGAGGCCGTGTGGATTAATGACGGCATCCTGTCCCCCAGGTGCTGGAGCCTCGTTTGTGACCGTCGCATTTCATACGTCAGGAAGAGTCTTTGTGTTGAGTTGTGTCCAATAAACCCAGAGAAATCCACAAGTTTAGTCAAGTTAACGTGTTTTTCAGGGAAGTCGGACGTGGATAAAACTTTAAAACATCACCTCGTCCGTGAACATTTGCTCCTGGCACTATCTAAATTGCATCTTCTTACTTATTTATTGGCATTTACATTAAATTGTCCAATGTTTTTGTTGTACTGTTGTTGTTATGTGTGGCGCTTTGAAAGGCGCCTTCAAATAAAATGCATTATTATTATTATTATTGTTATTATTATAAAGACCCGACACTGGAGACACGTCTGTTAACCACTGTTGCAGTCAGGTTGATAAACAGGAGTGAAGATAAGCTAAAAAGTCATTTCCTCCCGTCAGTAAACAAGATCACTCGCTCAAGATCAGAACAGAATCTGATGTGACTCCAGGTGTTTATTCTCCAGAGGGTCCGGCTCTGATCCAGATTTAGCCGGCTGTAAGCAGCTGACCAGCGCCGCCTGGTCCTCCACACAACACTTGACTCCTTGTGGCAGAAATGACATATTGTACGTTTAAAAAGGTTGTAAATAATGTTTTTATTTCAGTCCCCGGTTACTTCAGTTGTTCAGAAGAATGCAGTGAAGCTCCAGAAATGTTTTATGGACAACATATCTACCTGACTTTCCATCAGCATGAGGGTGAGTGGACCTTCTTCTTTATTTATCACAAGTCAAAGTGTGCAGCCGTTTGTCACGGCAGTAAAAACAAAGGTGGAGCTGAAACTTGTTTTTTTTTTACGATTGATAACATTCATCTTAAGTATTTCTGTGGTCAGCGAGTGAGCGTTCACAAAACCTCGACTGCCGAGCTTTACAATCAATGTGCGTTATTAACTGCGGCTATGCTTTCTCCGCTGTGACTTCGAAAGCCATCTCAGTCCGAACACATCTCAAAAACCCGCCTCATCCATGCAGCGCTGCACACTGTACATCACCTCCCACTGCGTTTTCCTGTCTTCCCAAACATCTCTCTCGCTCTATTTTTGGCCTTTATTCGTCGCATCGGCTGCTGTGGATTATTACCTCCCGAGACTTAGCATGTTGTTATTTGTGTTTGCGGGCGCATCACTGGAAGCCATTACTCTCAGCGGTCTGGATCGCGGCCGGCTTCAGCAGAGCTGTGGAAAGTGACCTTCTCCACAGTATATTTTACAGCAGGCCCCAGTGGCCCGGAGCCCTTCGCTCCAGCTGGAACACACTGTTGTGCGACAGATGCCACATTAAGCAGCGCTCCCCCCGCCATCAACCTGCTTCCAAAATCTTTCCACTGTCACTCTGCAGTGGCCTCTCAGCTAGACTCATACTGGACCGTATCTGTGTGTGTGTGTGTGTGTAAACCAATGAGATGGAGGTCTCGACAGGCCGCCAGACTCACATTGAACACGTGTGCCCGTGTTTACACTTAAACACTTTACGGAGGCTGTTGAAAACACTTCTGCCTCTCAGAAGTCCTGATGTTTTCCCACATCCCATCTAGGCCGCAATGATCCGTGTGTGCTTTGGAGATAATGGCGGGGTAATTTAGTTTCACTGCTGCTGCGTTCCACGAGAGAGCTAGCTCACATTACGCAATTAGGTTTTTTAGTACAAAACAATAAAGCTATACTTTTCGTCACATCATAGTGCTTTCAAAAGATAGATTTGAAAACTGTTTTTTTTCCCTCTTGACTGTGCAAAAAAAAAAAAAACACATCTTCGCTGCAATAACCTCCTTAAATCGCCTTTCTTTTCACTAAAATTCTTGCATCTGTTGGGTGGGAGTGGAGAAGGGTCGCATCCTGATGCTTGACCGCAGCTGTGACGCTTGACCACATGTTCTATAAACATCCACCGCCGTGACTGTGGCAGGCTTTTTGAGCTGAACCTGTGAAGACTTCAGAAAGGATACCCTTGAACGGCTCTACAGCCCCTTCAGCAGAGAGGGGAGTGAAGAGAGCCGTTTGAAAGCCAAAGAAACATTTTTTTTTCTCTCTGCGTGGATGTTAATTATTGTATTTTGAGTCATACTCGGACTGGCAATCGCAATAGGCAGGAGAGCCCCGGCACACAGACTGTGGAGGGATATTGATTTCCTCCTGTTTGCCAGCCAGTCACACATCAACCCAAACAGCTTCTCCAGAAGTTTTTATTTACTCCCTGTTCTACGTCTCAGATGCTCTCCTCAACCTTTTGTAGAGTTTTCCTCCACTTGACTGAAAAACACTCTCACATCACCTCACATTCATGCATACGCTCGGATTCACACACATAAAAGAGCCCATTTCCATTTTACAGCAGGTGTACGCCAACTAAAGTTTAATTCAGGGCTTCATAACGTTTCATATTTCTTGACCTCAGGGCAATCAATACTTTCACCACATCATTATTTATGGATGACCATAAATACCCAGCCCAGAGTACAAACAGACAGGTGAAAGGGTTTTGTCCTGTTTTATTTTGTAAGGTGGCAGCTTGTACAAATTTCATCCGTCCGGATCTTTTCCTTGATTTTCAGGTGTGTTGTGAGGAGTCTTTTCAGGAAGTGGATATGTCAGCATCAGCCAGACATGCGGTATTATTAGCTGGGAGCCCGGCTATTGCCCAGAGCCACCGCACAGTGTGATTACGCCTGCCCCTGCAGTTCAAAACAGATGCTCTTCACCGGCACTGGCAGCACGGAAGAGCCTGAGGCAGGCGGCTATTTTGGGTAAATTAGTAAAGACAACAGTTGCTCCCCAGGTTGATGCTGCCACGCTGAGGTGCGGTGCAAGGCGACAGAGTGGAAAACACAGACTCAACCTGGGCAGCGCAGCCCCGCGGGCGTTTGTCATTTGGAGGCGCTCCAGCCGACAGGTGGCTGCTGCGGTCGGCTGCTCCCCGTGCACCTTATCCAGGTAATTAGCCATTCAGCCTGGGTACGGGGGAGGAGAGGGCACTCATTGACAGAGACAGGAATAATGAAGACATTATTTTTGTACGCTTCTTATCGTCACATTCTGCTCTGCTAGCTGTGCTTTTACTTCCGACGGACACGTCAGCTCACAGCGAAATGGCCGATGAGAAAAACTGAATTCCATAATGACTTTGTCTTCGCTGTTTAATCAGGACGGACAAGGGAATGAATTAAAGATGATTGTTTATTACACCGGTAACAATTAGGTTTTGTCAGATAGTCTTTGGGAGGTTTGGGCAGCGGCTGGTGACCCCGCTGAGACTGATGTAATAACTGAGCTGGTGGTTCTGCAAAGACCGGGCAGCGAAGGCGACGTGGAGAGCCGGGCACAACTGCAGAGTGAACGGATTAAAGGCAGAGAGAGAATCATCTTTTAAAAAAGAAAACAGCAGGATGGTGTTTCAGTTTCAGCCCCAGACAATGCAAGGAAATTACAATTCAGCATCGATGAGAGGAGTGAATGAGAAATGAAGTTTCCCTCGACTGAACTTTGTGGCTCTAATTGGTCCAGAAAGGCCGTAAGAGGAAGCAGACAACATAAAGACATCCATTTCATAAACATTTAGCTTCCCTACACTGGATCTCCATCTCCTGATTGTCAGATGTTACATGGTCATACATTCAAAATACAAAAGGAGAAGAAGAAAGCCCAAGAAGTAGCTAGCCGAGGAGCGCTAGTTAGCATCCAAAGAAGGCTAAAGTCAAGCCAAGCCGGTAGCCAGTGGGAGGAAAGCTAATTTCAAACCATGTCAGTGACTAATATATTGGGTTGCAAGCTAAGGAAGGCTAACGTCTGGCCGTTCCAGGAGCTAATCCAGTGGGTTGCTGGGTTAGACTCGAGTCGAATGACTAGCCGACGTCTCATTTGCCACCTTCAGCCTCTCAGTTACCAGTGCCGGCTCATCATTGGCCAGATAAGTTGCTGGATTTGCAGAGGATTCATCCTCCGCCGTCTCCTCGGTAGTATTAATGTACTGCTCCATGCTGCACAATGGGATCAAGGCTGAAAGCTAAGAAACATTGTGCTTTTGTTGCTCCTCAACTTTAGAAAAGGGTGTCCATCAATATTTTAGAGAAGGGTGCAAATCAGTGCACATGTTTTAACAAAAGCCTGGTTTCCTTTGATAACTTCTTCATGCGATAAATACTTCCGTGACCTCTGCAAACTGTCTCGTCCCTCTGCTCGACTCCTTTCCTCTCAAGCTCTTTGCGGTTCCTGCTTTAAAGAGTCTTGCGTCACTGTTTACGCACTTCCATATTCCTTGTGTTTACTATATGATCTCGGCTCGTGGGATACTCCTGGCAGTGCCTCGCTACAACGCCTCAGTTCACAATGTTCTGCAGCCCCATGCTTACCGTACCGAGTAAAAATCAATGAGATAAGAAAAAAAAAGATGCTGATAGAAATCTTTTCTGTACTTTTCAAGGAGAGAAGTTGTGCAGGTTGATGGGCCTCGTTCTCCCGCTGAGCACAAAGCCAACAGCCAGCTCCAGTCCACTACCAGGCTTGATTACCTTTTTTATGCTATTGTGCTCATATTCAGCATTATATACTAATTATATCTAATTGGCCAGTCAACCCCTCCAGTGCTACATGAAAGCACTGACCTCTACCAACACGCATATAGACCCAGTGATGGTAATGACCTGCCGTTTTCTGCACCATTATTCTAATGATGACACTCTTCATCCCCCTCTTCTGCCATCTGGAGTTTTGTGAGTCTGTTGAGTGTTGATGGAAGCGATGAAGTTCACAGTCTAGAGTTTGAAGTTCTGCAAAATGGTCTGGCGGATAGTCGTCGTTGACTCAGTGAGCGTTGATGGGCTATAAATGGGGAAGGGGAACTATGTAAATGGAAACCTGACTGGTGCTGCTCTGTTGGGAAATCAGGTGGCCATTTGAATATTCAACCCCAGGGCCAGCACTCTAATTCCTTTCCCCCTCAACATGCCACACAAGGAGAAAGGAAGTGACAAAATGGCAAGGAGAGCACAGGCAAGAATTTGCATTTTAATGTGCCTGTCGGAATCACTTTGGATAAGAGCTGGGAGCGCGAGCGACCACGCAACCCCACGGGTTGGCACCAAACAACCTATAATAGCCGCCACCCAGAAAACAACATCCTGCGTGAGAGGAAGTTGTTGCGAAATAGAAAAAGGGGAGAACCAGTGTTGTTGAGGGAGCAGAATAAGTTTAGATCCTCCAGGTGGGAAAATAGGAACAAGTAGACGGGCTGGAGATATTTCGCATTTAGAAACTTTTCCTACAACCAGAACCTTGAAAGGACTTTTCTCTTTAAGCCATGATGGTAAACATTGTCATTAATTGCAATGACAGTCTAATTATAAAGATTGTTTTCCTGAAGGACAATTGAATTTGTCACGTCTGGAAAAACAACCAACTCCCAGAGCAATAACCGTGAGTATGAGATGTTTTAAGCAAGCAAACGTTCAAACGCAGATCATTATTCTCGGCCCTTTGTACTTTGTACGGAAATACTTCCGCTCTCCAGATTAACAACAAAGGAGAAGTGTTTCAGAGATTGTGTTTTTTTTTTCAACCTCAACAACTCCTCAGAGATGAAGAAAAACAGCTGCCTGGGAGTTCATCTTCACTCTGTTATTGCTATTTAATGTCCTCGATCACATTGTCATTTGGCAGAAGGTGAGGTGAGTATCGAACGCCTTGATTAAATCAGTTCAATTTTATCCGCCGCCGTTACAGGGAGTATCTTTCCCCCGTATCGATGAGTGTGTGTCGCGCCCCGGCAGACGCAAGGGCACTGAGTGAGTGGCACTCAGACACTTCCACTGTCAGGGACGGTCAGAGAGCAGACAGCCAGGCAGCGAGGCCAGATATCAGGATGCTATTGAGAAGCCGGAGTCATCCTACAGGGATGCGTCGTCGAGGCTGATTCACCTCATTGTTGGAGCCATTTTGTGCTCTCAAGGTCCTTCGTATAGTGCAGCTTAATGAGACTGCAGTCTCCTTGGATTACTAAGCAGCTGCCTCAAACTCTCTCTGCCTGTCATTAGCTTGAATATTTAATAAATATATTTCACTGAATTATGTTAACCTTGGTATGACATTTTCTTTGGACCGTTTTTTCCCCTGCGTGTATCACAATTTCTCACTTTGTGACAAACCTGGGATCTCTCGAGTTTTAGTCTTTAGTCTGGCCACATTAAGAGTAACTCAACACCAAGCTGAAGAGCAGAGTGTCACCGTCCTCTGAGTCAAACTTTCAAGACTTCTGCACTGTAACCACACCCTGCTTCGCCCATTGAAACGCATTAAACTGCACCTGTAATTACGCCCAGCAGTGATCTCACAGTCTACTGACACACTCTTCTACGTCACTGCATCAAGGTGAGAAGTCAACAAGGTCAGAGAAAACATGGCTGGTAGTTTCTCTTCTAAGTCTTGAACAATCATTAGTCAATTAATGGATCAGTGGATCTAAAGAAAACAAGCAAACCTCCCAAAATATTAAGCTAAAGAAAAGTATCATGCTTGTAGAGTGTTTGGCTTTTGGAATGATTCTTGGAAAAAGTCTTGCAGCCCTGTCGAAGAGTTCCTGCGACTTAACACGAACTTAAAAACCTTGCTAACCTGCAGTTTAACATCTTATCACGTAGTACACCGCGACATAGTTGTTATACTGCGTCCTAACCGAAGGCGACATGAGCGAGCGTCAGACACTCGTCAGTTTGATGCCGTTGTTTTCTATGAGAATATCGGCTTCAATCCGTTGGGGTTTGGTTAAGTTTACGCACAGAAAATAATTGGTTGGGGTTTAGAAAAGGTTCATACTTTGGGTTAAAATAACTACGTACAGGTAAGTGACATAAGTACCACATTTCACCCCACCGGTCCTACCCAGCCACCACCCGACTCAGACTTTTCAGTCTTTATACTAGTTTTCTAGAGGACGGCGCTGGAAAACACCCGATGGCTGATAACAAACTTGACGTTGGCAATACTGAATGTCAATTCTGGTAAATAAAACATCTAAATATCAGGATATAAACGTGAGTCTTCTGTTTAAACCCTTCTACCTGGGTAGCCGTGTCTTCAGTCTGATCCCCAGAGATCCTCGGTTGCTTGCTCGCTGTTAGGACACGATCTAACGTATGGCTTCGGGTACAAATAAGCACACTTTCTCACCACATTCAGCGCACGTCCTCATTCCTAATTAACAAAATAGGTCACGTCCCAGTGTCCTCCAGAACAACTCCCTTATGGTTAAGATATGGTGAAGTTTAGACAACTAAAAGTACTCGGTTGGAGAAAAAGCTGAGAGAAGTATTGCCTTCATCTTTCGGGAACCAGCCTGTGACAGTCATTATTCACACAACCATGAGTTAACTTGTCAAGGAAAACATAGCAGGTTGCTTTAAAGGTTCTAACAATAAACAGGACTGTGTGTTTGCTGCCTTCAGTAGATAATTCGATGTCGACAGGACAGATGAAGGGAGACTTTATTGTTCAGACAACTTTTCTAACTTCCTCCTGCATCATCCTCTATTTCCCATTCACTCCATTTTCTATACTTCTAATATCTTTCCTGATTTTCTTTGTTTGGCCTCTCAGTCAGCTCCGTCCTGCTCTCTCTGGGCCTTCCTTGTCCGCTAAACCTTTTACCGCTCTGTTGTAATCTGACCCGGCCCGCGATGCCATTATTGCACCAGCTCTCCCAGATCCGCTCCTAATGCAATTGGAAGAGATTTTCCACTCTCACTGTTTCCCCATTTTCACTTAATAAACCTCCATCTCATTGTTTTTTTTGTTTTTTTTTAGGCCACAAACAGAATTTCGCCTCAATTGAATTTATGCTACTGCTCTGAGCTTTGCAGTGTAGGATGTTTGTAACTGTGCCGCACGGAAGGGAGACATGAAGAAGAAAGAATGCTTTCCAGATAAAATAAGTATGTAATTGTATCTTTTTGCATTGCGGCTTTATTTCATGTGATTCCAGTGGCTGTAGTTTCATCTGGGAAGGATGCGTTTGTCTGTTTAGAAGGACGAGGGTGACATCCTCATAAAATCAGAAGCTGCCGTGTAAAAACCAGAAAACACTGACGCTAGAGATGGTGCCCAGCTGTCCTTGTGTGGATAATGTTAAATATATAAAGATAATGTTAAAAGTAAATGAGCTAAAGAGGCGCGGACTAAATCATCAGAGCAGCTGAATCAATAAATCACGACTGCTGAGCTTCCTCTTCGTGTGTGCAGGACACTCGCTGCAGACTTCAGTCGTCAGAGTTGAGCCCTCGGTGAGCTCCCGAACAATCATTTCCACGAGGGAAAACGCTTCCTGTGGCCTCAACATGCAGTTGATGGCTCACTTGATTACAAATCTGCTCTCCACTTCCGTCTTGCTGTTTTCCCCTCCGCTCTCGTTTGTTTCCATCCTTGTTTGACCCTATTGATTTGCCCACGACCTCGGCCCCCCCCCCCACTCGCTCACTCGCCTTTTCTCATTTATTTGCACAGTTAATCTGCAACACAGCTTTGACCCATCGTCCTG